>JAKSZU010000005.1:47129547-47418510 GCA_026018925.1 Tupaia tana | reverse complement strand
TAGAAGCATTGATGAAAGCCTAAAGGCCTAACAACTGACATAGCCAGCGGTCCAGCAGATAACTGCTCCTTGGTGATAAATAATACAAATAAATGCTGCGTGATTCACATATTGTTCTTGAAGTACATTCACCTCAACAATCTTAATTCAGTTGTTTCAACTCTTCCATGTGAAATTCATTATTCTACCCTACTCTAGGTATTTATTTGCTTGGTGATAATATTCTAAAGGGGTTTAAACCATTAAATAGGTCTTGGGACTAGACCAGGGATTGGTGAACTGTGGCCCATGGGCCACGTCCAGCCTGCGGCCATTCTTTTTTCTCTCTAAAAATTGTAGTAAAAGGGGGGCTGGCAGGTGATGTGGTAGTTAAGGGCACTGGACTCCTACATGGCCGACTGTGATTTGAGTCCTGGACTTGGAGGCTTGCTTTCTCACTTTCTCTCTCTCTCTATTCCTCTCTGGTCATATTAAAATAAATATATAAAGTTAATTAAAATAATTCTAAAAAAAAGAAAATATGCTGTAAACATATAGTGGAATATTAAAGAAAAATTATAGTAAAGGGGCCAGTAGGTGGCATAATGGTTAAGGCACTGGACTCCCACATGGCCAACTGTGGTTCAAATCCTGGACCCAGCAGCTTGAAACTCACACTGGGTACATGCATATGAGCGCCCAAAATCCCAATAGGAGAATGGAAGAGAAGGGATTGTGGATGACCATCTCTTCTAGAGGGTGGTTTCTCTGTCTATATATATATATGTGTGTGTGTGTGTGTGTGTGTGTGTGTATATCTTTCTGTCTCTCTGGCGAGCACATGTGCCCTACAGCAAAAATCTCTCCCCCCCCAAAAAAAATTGTAATAAAAGGCCACCAGTGGCATGATGGTTAAAGTGCTTGGATTACACATGGCCAATTGTACAGTTTGAGTCCTGGACCCGGCAGCTTGAGAAACAAACAGGACGTCTATGTGTGTGTGCCAAAATCCCGAGAGGAGAATGGAAAAGAAGGGATTGGGACATGGCCACCCCCCCCGGGATTTCTCATTTTTCTCTCTCTCTCTCTCTCTCTCTCACTCTGTCCTCAGTGAGCATATGCATCCTATAACAAACTAATATATATATATATATATATATATACATATATATATATACACACACACATACATATATACATATATACATGTATATATGTATATATGTGTGTATATATGCATATACACACATATATGTATATGTACATATACATATACATATATGTGTGTGTATATATATATGTATATACATATATAACAAAAAATTTACTATTTTAACCTTTTTTTTTTTTTTGGAGAGGTTTTTTGCTGTAGGGCGCATGCACTCACCAGACAGACAGAGAGACACAGAGACAGAAAACGAGAAATCACCTCCCAGGGGGGATGGTCACGCCACAATCCCTCCTCCTCCGTTCTCCTCTTGGGATCTTGGGCACGCACGCACACGCGCCCAGCGTGAGTTTTAAGCCACCGGGTCCAGGACGTGAACCGCGGTCGACTACATGTGAGTCCAGCGACATAGCCATTATGCTAACTGCTGGTTCCCTATTTTAACCATTTTTAAGCATACAATTCAGTGGCATTAATTACAATGCATTCAATGGCATCAATTCACAATACAGTGTAATCAGCACTGCTATTTGTTTCAGAATGTTTTATTTACCTCAAATAGAAACTCTGTGCCCATTAATAATTCCTGGTTTTTTCCCTACTTTCTCCCCATAACTCTACTTTCTGTGTCCATGCGTTTGCCTATTATATTTCTAAGTGGGATCATATAGTACTTATCTATTGATGTCTGGCTTACTTCACTTAGCACGTCTTCAGGGTTTGTCCATGTTATGTCATGTATAGGAATTTCCTTCCTTCTTAAGGCTGAATAATATTCCATTATAAGTATATGCCCCATTTTGTTTATTTGTTCATCTGTTTGTTTTTTTTTAAGATTTATTTATCTTTAATTTTATTTATTATCATCATTCTTCAATATTGACCAGAGAGAGACAGACAGAGAGAAAGGGAGAGTGAGAAAGCAAGCTGCCAGGTCCAAGACTTGAACTATGGTCAGCCATGTGGGAGTCCAGCACCTCAACCACCATGCTACCTGCTGGCCCCTATCTGTTCATCTGTTGATGGACACGTGGATTATTTCACCTTTTGGCTATTGTAAATAATGCTGCTATGAACATTGGCATATGAACTATTTCTTAAATAAAATTCTAAAACTTTAAGTAAAGTTTTATTGGAACATGGCCATGCTCTTTCATTTACATATTATCTATGGCTATTTGGGGCTACAATGGCAGAGTTGAGTAGTTGCAACTGAGACCATAGGGCTCTCAAAGCTTAACCTGTTTACTACACTGACCCTTTACAGAAATGCTTAGTTACTAACTTCTGGGCTAGATCATATTTTTCAAACCTGATTTGCAGTAAAAATAGCTTTCACAACATGACCCAGTGTATCTGTACAGCTAAAACAAGATGTCACAGCCCAGCTGCAGCAGTGCAGGCCATAGAGGCACTGCTGTGAAGCTGGGCTCAGGTCCTACCCGACATTCTGGCAGCCTGTACAATTCTGACTGGCTGCAGGGCTGTGGGGGAGGATTTCAGCATTTAGACTCTGTCAAGGGTGCCCTCCCATCAGGAAATAAACTTTGAAAAAAGTTTCATTACACAATACTTCTCATTCTTACCATGACTAATGCACTCTATTGTATCTTTTATTCTATACAGTCACAGCCCACCAATGAATCACAACCTACAGTCTGAAAAATGCAACCTGTGTTGTATTACCTTTAAGGATCTTAGACTCTAAAAGTAGAGCTACAAGCAGGAAATGCCCAGAGAAATCATCAAGGTAAGTCAGCAAAAATGCACAGGAGAGGCTGACACGCAGGAACACGAGCACTGGGGCAGGCTAGTGACCAAGGTCAGGGGAGAAGAAAAGCCCAAGTACCCACAAGATGGCTGTATGTTTGCTCAGACCATTAATGCAACTATCTTACAGATCATAGAGCTCAAGGAAGCAAAGGCCTTAAGGAACCCTAAAAATCAAGTCCTCTCATTTTGCAGGTGAAGGGACTGAAATAAAAAAGATTAAGTCCATTGGCCTGAAATGAGTGACAATCCCTGCTTCAGTTTCCTAAGGTGGAGAACAGCTCAGAAGTAGTAGGGGAAAATGGGGGTGCCTAGGGAGGTTTGATATCAGGAAGCTTAAACATCTAACAGATATGATGAGTGCCCAGTAAACATTAATTTTATTGCTCAGCATGTTCTGAGAGGATGGGGTCTTGAGCAAAAATAGAATTTTACTCCAATTAGAAAAAGTGCCCTAGGTCGCATCACATGACTGGTGAGAGACAGAGCAGAGATTAGAACCCTAGTATTCTTCCCATGTGAGTCCAGTTGTGTTCCCACAGCACCACCTTCTGGCCCCCTCTAGTTTTGAAGAATCGCCATATTGTTTTCCACAGTGGCTGCACCGTTTTATATTTCCTCCAACATTGTGCAAAGATTCCAATTTGTCCACATCCTCACCAACACTCGTTATTTTATTTTTTGAGTAGCTTAATAGGTATGATTTTTTTTTGAGAGGTTTTTGCTATAAGGCGCGTGCACTCGCCAGAAAGACAGAGAGAGACAGAGAGACGGAAAGTGAGAAATCACCCCCCAGGGTGGATGGCCACGCTGCAATCCCTTTTCCTCCATTCTCCTTTCAGGATCTTGGGCACGCACGCACACGCGCCTGATGTGAGTTTTAAGCCACCCGGTCCGGGACATGAATTGCGGTTGACTACATGGGAGTCCAGCGACATAGCCATTACGCCAACTGCTGGTCCCAATAGGTATGATGTTTTGATTTCCATTCCCCTAATGACTAGTGATATTTTACATCTTTTCATGTGCTTATTGGCCATTTATTTATCTACTTTGGTGAAATGTCTATTCCAGTCCTTCGACCATCTTTAAATTAGGTTGCTTTGTTGTTAAAAAAAATATGCGTGCTAGAGGCTGGCAGGTGGTTGCAGTGGTTGCGGTGCTGGACTCCCATATGGCCAACAACGGTTTAAGTCCCAGACCTCCTGGCTTGCTTTCTCACTTTCCCTTTCTCTCTTTCTCTGTCTCTCTCTGGTCAAATTAAATAATAATGGGACCAGCAGTTAGCGTAATGGCTATGTCGCTGGACTCCCACGTAGTTGACCGCAGTTTGAGTCCCGGACCCGGTGGCTTAAAACTCATGCCGGGCGCGTGTGCGTGTGTGCCCAAGATCCCGGGAGGAGAATGGAGGAGAAGGGATTGTGGCATGGCCATCCCCCCTGGGGGGGTGATTTCTCACTTTCTGTCTCTCTGTCTCTCTCTGTCTGGTGAGCATACGCGCCCTATAGCAAAAACCTCTCCAAACAAAAAAATTAAATAATAATAATAATAAGCAAAATAATTATTTAAAAAATGTGTTTTAAGGTGGAGAGGGGAAAAACTTTGATCAGTGGTTTAAAAAATTAGGAGTGGGGACCAGCAGTTAGCGTAATGGCTATGTCACTGGACTCCCACGTAGTCGACTGCGGTTCGAGTCCCGGACCTGGTGGCTTAAACTCACGCCGGGCGCATGTGCATGTGTGCCCAAGATCCCGAGAGGAGAATGGAGGAGAAAGAATTGCAGCGTGGCCATCCCCCACTAGGGGGTGATTTCTCGCTTTCTGTCTCTATGTCTCTCTCTGTCTTTCTGGCGAGCGCACTCTCCCTATAGCTAAAACCTCTCCAAAAAAAAAAAAAAAAAAGAAAAAAAATTAGGGGTGAAGGTGATCTGGTATTAAATCAGGGTGTGATAGTGGAGTTGGTGGGATGTATCACATTCTGATGCATTTTGAAGGTAGCTTCCTTAGTCAGATTTACTGATGGACAGGTGCGAGAAATAAGAATTTCTCAAGATACTTTCTTCTTCCTTAGGAGACATCCTCTAGTTTCCCTTCTCCCTCACTGGCCTCTCGGACTCTTCAGCCAGCTCCTTCTCTATGCCTTGAGATGCCCCAGGCCTGTGTGTGTAGTCTTCTGTGCCACATCCTTCCTAGGTGATCTCATCTGGTCCTGAGGTTTTCAGTATTCATCGGTGTGCTGATGATGCTCAGATTCCTATTTCCAGCCCTGTTTTCTCCCTCATGCACCTGATTCACGTACAGTCGGCCCTCCATATCTGCAGGTTCTGCATCTGCAGAGCAACAAAATACAGAGGCAGCCAGGCCACATCAATTGTTTTAAAATGAAGGAAGAGGGACCAGCAGATGGCATAATGATTATGTCGCTGGACCTCCACATAGTTGACTGCAGTTCAAATCCTGGACCCAGTGTCTTAAAACTCGTGCCGGGTGCATGTGTGTGCATGCCCAAGATCCCGAGAGAAGAATGGAGGAGAAGATATTGTGATGTGGCCGTCCCTCTTGGTGGTGATTTCTTGCTTTCCATCTCTCTCTCTGTCTCTCCAGTGAGTGTACACATTTTATAGCAAAAATCTCTCGGGGCTGGCAGGTGGTGTGGTGGTTAAGGACGCTGAACTCCCACATGGTCGACCGCGGTTCAAGTCCCAGACTTGGCGGCTTGCTTTCTCTCTCTCTCTCTCTCACTCACTCTGTCTCTCCCTGGTCAAATTAAAATAAATAAATAAAGTTAATTAAAATAATTCTTTAAAAAAAAAAATCTCTCTAAAAAAAAAAAAGAGGGGCCAGCAGGTGGTGTGATGGTTAAGGGTGCTGGACTCCCACATGGCCGACCACGGCTCAAGTCCCAGATCTGGCGGCTTGCTTTCTCTCTTTCTCTTTCTCACTCTGTCCCTCTCTGGTCAAATTAAAAAAAAAAATTTTTTTTTAAACTTCAAAGAAATAAATAATTTTATGAAATAAAAAGGAAAGGATGGTTCACTAAAAAAGACATGCCAATGAGGTTTATGTATATATCTTCCTTTTCACTTAGATCTGATGCTAAGATTACTTGTAAATACTGTAGAGTTGATTCAAGAATAGTACGTGGGAGGATGTATTTAAGTTACTTGCAAATACTGCGCCATTTTATAGAAGAGACTTGAGCATCTGTGGATTTTGGTAACTGAGAGGGTCCCGGAACCAATCCTTTGCAGATACTGAGGGATGGCTACTCAATTGCCTACTTGACATTCCTGCTTGGATGTCAAACAGGCAACTCAAAAGTCAACTCTTTTTTTTTTTTTTTTTTTTTTTTTTTTTTTTTTTTTTTTTTAAGAATTATTTACCTGGGACCAGCAGTTAGCGAAATGGTTATGTCGCTGGACTCCCATGTAGTCGATCGCATCCTGGACCCGGTGGCTTAAAACTCACGCCGGGTGCGTGTGCGTGCGTGCCCAAGATCCCAAGAGGAGAATGGAGGAGAAGGGATTGCGGTGTGGCCATCCCCCCTGGGGGGTGATTTCTCGCTTTCTATCTCTCTGTCTCTCTCTGTCTGTCTGGCGAGCGTACGCGCCCTATAGCAAAAACCTCTCTCAAAAAAAAAGAATTATTTACTTAATTTTTAATTTATTCATTCATTTATTTTAATTTGACCAGAGAGAGAGAGACACGGGGGCGGGGGGGGGGGAGAGAGAAAGCAAGCCACAAGGTCCAGGACTCGAACCATGGTCAGCCATGTGGGAGTGTCCAGTGCCTTAACCACCATGCCACCTCCTGGTCCCCAAAAGTCAACTCTTGATCCTCTCAAAGGATCAGTGTCAGTAAATGCATCATTTTCAACCTAACTGCATATGTACCAAACCTAGGAGTCATCCCTGAACAGACTTTCTCTCTGGCCTCCACGTTTGAGTCTGTAGCAAGTCCTGTTGATGAATCTACACAGGTACCTAGATCTGTCCTTTTCTTTTCATCTCTGCTGCACATTCTGACAGAAGCTGTTGCCAGGGAGACTTAACCTTTGGAGCGTCTCTACCGAGGATAGGAGGATCCTTGGCTTCATGCAGAAAAGAATTCAAGGGTGAGCCATGGAGAGAGAGTAAACAAGTTTAGTAAGGAAAATCTACAGAGCAGACTACCCCATAGGTGGAGCAGCCACATGAAGTGAGATGGGTGAATAGCTTCATTCACCTCTGACAGGAAGGGGAGAACTGTTACCCAAAATGAAAGAAGGGCTAAAAAAAAGACATGATGTATTTATATGGGAGTGGTGGAGGGGTTGGGCCACAAAAATGGTGGGTATTTGATTAGCTTTCTGGATGCAAGCCCATCCCACCCTCTCTCCAACAGGCTCTGGTCACCAGAGGTGGATCCTCTTCCATGCACTGACCTGCAAAGCTGGCTTGCTGTCAGTAGTAACCCATCAGTGAGAATGGCGAGTGTACACACCCCATAGCAAAAATCTATTTAAAAAGAATGAGCACTACTCCTTTTTAGGAAGTCAACAGTAAGAATGAGTGAGTGGGGGTCTTGACTTGTGAGGTGATTCTGCTGCTGTGTTCTGGAGTCTGTCCCTGGTGGTGACTAGCAGTGATCCTATATGAGCCCCTTCAGGGTCCCCCTTCTCTTCCTGCCTCTCTTTCTACCCCCACCTGTGTACGGACAGGCCCTCTAATATGTTCACCTGGTGGATTGTGCATGGTTATGTGTGCATGCATTTCTTCCTCAGTGATTTGTTCTTTCTCTCTGAAAACTTTTAGAAATTTCTCTTTGGAGACCAGCAGATGGTGTAGCGGTCACATTGTTGGACTCCCACATGGCCAACCATGGTTTGAGTCCCAGACCTGGAGGCTTGACACTCATGCCAAGCACATATGCATGTGTGCCCAAAATCCCAGAAGGAGAATGGAGAAGAAGAGATTGTGGTGTGGTCATCCTCCCTGGGGCATGATTTCACTTGTTCTGTCTCTCTGTCTCTCCAGCGAGCACACACGCCCTATAGCAAAAAAAGTCTCTCTCTAAAAAAAAAAAAAGATTAAAATAAAGTCTCAGTAAGTTTTAATTTTTACCATTTTTTCTTGGCTGTATCTATTTATTCTTTTCTTTATTTCAGCATTATATTTCCATTCTAATTTTTTTGCCTGACTCTTCTGTATGGTTTCTTGTTTTGGGGCAGGGCCACAGTAGTGGGGGTTGGGGTATGAGACGGTGAGGAGATAAGGGAGGGTAGATAGTCCTGGGGTGGAAGGTCCCATACACAAAGAACTCTTCCTCTTAGTAACAAGCTTAGGGCTTTCCCTTAATCCTCCCAAGATAAGCACTGAGAGCTTTTGGGGTGAGAGCCCCCCTTAGATGGTCATCCTCCAGACTTTTGGCTTTGCGGGGAGGGTGAAGAGCAAACCTCGGGTCTGATCAGTCCCAGCTGCTCTCTCAGCTCCTCACCCACTCAGAGCTGTTGCCCAGCAGGATTCCTCCTCCTCTTGAACCTGCAGACCCTGCATCTGACTCCCCTTGGGTTTAGAGGCAAAGCGTCGATTATTTCAAGCAGGCGAGGACTGTCCCTCCTTTGTAAAGTTCTCCTTCCCTGGCTGCTTCCTCCCTGCCACGTTCTGAACAGCCCCGGCCTCCCTGGTGACTCATAGCTTCCTCTTGCTGTTTCCTCTTAGATACTCTGGGTGATAGGAGGCCTGAGCTAGCTCAGTGTGAATGGAAGAAAGGGAGGCAGAATGTCCCGCTAGTGGAGACAGATTCACTGGTGGCTTCGGTATTCCTGGTTATTTATGTGTGTTTGTTGAATCCTTCATACTCAAGGTGTGGCTCACCAGCCATCACAGCATCACCTGGGAGCTCGTTAGATGTGGCGCTTCATCCCCCACCTCAGATCTCCGAATCACGAGCTGCAGTTTAACAAGTCCCCAGATTATTCACCTGCTCTTTGAAGTTTGAGAAGCCCAATTCTACAGCAAAATTTGTTTTTATGCATATATGCATTTATTTATTTGCCAGAGAGTGAGTGCACTCTCCAGAGAGGGAGAAAGAACGAGAGAGAACACTCCCCAGTGAGGCACGGCTACACCACAGTCCTTTTCCTTCAATTTGCCTTCCCATCAGGATTTCGGGTGCACAGATACACAGACCCAGCATGTTTCTCAAGCTCCCAGGGCTGGGATTCCAATTGCAGTTGGCCATATGGGATCCTATTCCCACTCCATAGTGAGGTTGGCCCTAGAATTATTATTATTACTTTTTAGGTTTTTGCTATAGGGCACATGCACTCGCCAGAGAGAGACAGAGAGAGAGAGAGAAAGTGAAAAATCACCCTCCAGAAGGTGATGGCTATGCCACAGTCTCTTCTCCAGTCTCCTCCTGGGATTTGGGGCATACATACACAACAAGCACTTGGTGTGATTTTCAAGCCTCTGGGTCCAGAACTTGTACCGCTGTCAGCCATGGGGGAGTTCAGAGCTCTAACCATTACAGCACCTACTGGCCAGCAGAATTTGCCCTTATTTTTTTTAAGAATTATTTTATTTAACTTTTTTATTTATTTATTTTTAATTTGACCAGAGAGGGAGAGAGGGGGAGAGAGAGAGAGAGAGAAAATGAGAAAGCAAGCCATCAATTCTGGGACTTAAAGCATGGGTGGTTATGTGGGAGTCTAGTGCCCTAACCACTACACCACCTGCCAGCCCCAGAATTTGCTTTTATAATTAGGAAAATGATAGTTTTATTCAAGTGGAAGAACTTCCCCAGTGATTCGACTTACCCATGTTTCTGGGCTGTCGGGCTAGACGCTGGAGGCTGTTTTGCTCAGAACTGTACCTCCTTATACAATTGTTGGGCATTAGAGTGAGGCTTCTTCTTTCCCTTTTCCTTACCATGGAGACAAAATCTTCAATATTTATGGCAGCAATTCTCAAGCAACTACAAGGGATGTGAAAGAAAACAATTTAAATCAGCATATTGGGCCGGCCCTGTGGCCTGGTGGTTAAGGGAGGTAGATCGCACATGGCTGACTGTGTGGTTCACATCCTGGCCCTGGTGGCTTGAAAAACATGCAGGGCATGTGTGTCATGCTCCGAATCTCAACAGGATGGAGAAATGGAGGGGAAGGGATTGTGGTGTGACCATACCTCACCAGGCAGTGCTTTCTCCTTCTCCCTTTCTCTCTCTTTCTCTCTCTCTCTGGTGAGTGCATGTGCCCTCTGGCAAAAGAAGAAACTAAATGAGCATATTAACTGACAGTGACATTTTTATTATCTGGTGATGATGAGGATAAAACGATTACTAAGATCATAATGCTTTCTGGATAATAAAGTAGGAAAAAAAAAAGAAGTGGGTCAGATCAGGGGCAGTGACAGAAAAGATTTTAAAAAAAATACACACAGGAAATGACACAAGACCTATAATGTCTTGGCCCTGCCCACCTATCCTCAGGTGGAATCCCTCTTCCAAAGGATTATGGGCATCTGCACCTGAGCTGACAGCCTCTGCTCATCCAGGCATCCCCAGGAGGATTTAAGGGGAAAGTGCTAAAACACCGCCCTATTCTGGGGTGTACCCACTATGTTCTAGTGAGAGTAAGACAGAAGCATCTGGGCTCCCTGCCTACTAGCCTGGACTTTGACATTGAAAACGTGGCCAAGTCCTTCCATGTGTAAGGAAACCAGAACCAGGCATCTCTTTTTCAGGGCACAATGTAAGCTCAGCCCCAGGCGGCATTTGGCTGATTGCTTCCTTCTGTGTGGCTCTCCTGAGGTGCTGGCATTCTCCTCTGGTGTCTCTCTAACTTCTTCTCTCCCTAGATCCAACATCCAAATGTTGGCATCTCTTAGGATTTGATCCTTGAAGCTTCTCTGTTTATATGCCCTCCCTAGAGAGTATCTTCCATTTTTGTCACTTAAATTAGCACCATTAGCTAAAAGCAATATATTTCCAGTTCTAGCCAATATGACTCTAAATTTCAGAATTAGGTAAATCTAAAGAGGTCACCTTTACACACATCAAGTTTGAGATGCCAGTATACATCTAAGTGAATAATGGAGTAGAGTGTTGCATAAGTCACAGACATCTCAAAGTTATTATGTGTACAACTGAATTCTGCCTACTCTGTTCAACTCCCACCCCCTCCCCTGCCATCTCAGCTGACAGCTCTACGAGAACCAGTTCCTGATTTTGGATGCCGTATCTGACAGCTTCCTCTCCCACACCTCCTTACCTCTTCACCTAATCCTCACCAGTTCTGTCACTTCTGTTTGAAATCCACTTCCCTGCTGTCTCGATTGCTACCACCCTGGTGTCCACGCTGCCGTCACCCTCCTTGCCTGGACAGCAGCGCTTGCCAGCCATCTCATCCTCCTGTTGCCTCTCTGTAGTATATTATCCACTAGCTCTACTTTGTTATAATGCAGAAGGTAATGCAGAATCCCTGCTGAAAAGCTTACAGCCATGCTTTCCTGCACTCAGACTAAAACCCAAGCTTCTTAGCAGTTCCTCAAAGGCAGAGTAGAGTAATGGACAACTACTGAACCCAGTACTGAAGTTGGGCTGCCTGAGTTTAAACCCTAGTTTTGCTCCTGCCATCTACAGAACGTTGGGCGAAGTACTTCATCTCTATGCTTCTGTTTCTCATCCATGAAATTCGAAGGATGAGCCTACTCTTCTCTAGCAGATGGGTGCTGGACATCACACGGGGCAACGTGTGGAAAGGCTGTGGACTGTGCCTATCAATCCCGTGTGTTTACTGTGACCCCTGCTCCACAGCCTAGTCTCATCTCAGTTCAGGCCCTCCTTATTCATGATACTTTGGATCCTCTGAGTGCCTGTTAAGCCATCCCTGCTTTGCAAGGCTATTTCCTGTCAAATGTCAGTTCTTAGCTTCAGTCCTCTCCAGCGAGGCTGTCCTTGTCATCATTTCAAAAATAGGATCTTCCAACCCTATTCGTTTCCTTCATAGCAATGGCCTCTACCTGCCTTTAACTCCAGGTGGGGACAATTTTTTGTTTTGGTTCATTGCCAGAAAACTGCTTGGTATTTTCAGTAGGCAGTCAATAAAAATATCTGTCGGGAAAAAAAAAAAAGAGAGAATGAATAAATGTACTCTGGGTAACTCCTAAGGATGCGACTTCCTACCCAGTGATGAGTAAGCCACGTATTCTCTCGCCTTTTCCCCGAGAGTGTGTCTTGCTAGACTGTTCTATTTAGAAGCAATTTAAAATTATTTGTTCATTCATTATGAGAATTTGGTCACTGTGGACTTTCTCAGGCGATGGATATTTCGTACTCGCTTCCACTTCACAGTGAGGATCTACAGTCTTCAGTATTCTAAAGGGGTCGGGACACGCGCTAGACTCAACATCTCCGCGGAGGGACTTGGTTACAGTTACGGTTTCGCGAGTGTCCAGCTGAGGGCGCTGCTGAGTGCGGCTGCTGCGGGGCGCAGGCGCAGAGAGTAGAATGACGTTTTCGGCCAGAGTAAACAGTCTTAGCTCACAATCCAGACGCTTCCCAACTGGTAGGAAGCTACGTTGGATACGGCTCAGATGAGTATCGCTGGGGCTCGGCGAGCTTTAGAGAAAGACGGGTTTCTGGGTAGCATTCCAAAAATTCTGGTTCAGTAGGAACCGGGTGGGTCTTGGATCCTTTTTTGATGTGTCCCACTGATTTTGATAATCAAGAAGTGTGGATCCCATTGGTGGGACTCCCTTAAAGGGTGAGGAGGAGACAAACCTGCTTTCCACTCCCAACACTTGCTTTTTAGCCGTATGACCTGTGTACTCCCACCCCCATTTGTAAAATGGAGATAACACAGATGGAGATACAATGCTTAGCTTGCAAGTTTACTTTAAGGGTGAAAACGTATCTTGGTGTAAAGCTGCTAATAGTAACTGTTCAAGGCTAATCTCTGCTCTACATCAGAGGCTGAGGAGGGTTTCTGGGATCTCTGGAGGGCCTCTCGGCCCCTAAGGAGGAGGAAACCTGTCCAATCCAGTCATTTGGGAACCAACAGTTTAAGTTTTCTGTGCCTTCACCTCTGGTTAATTCATTTGCTTCTCCTGTAGGGGGCAGGCAAGAATCATAGGAGTCCAAGGAGGTTTCTAATTAGGAGGGATCTTACACAACACTAGTGAACTCGGATTTTTCAAATAGGAAAACTGAGAGGCTTACCCCAGATCACACAGCCGGTTAGCATACAGCTGGGAGCCAGTAATCTCACCAGCAAGCATTGCTGTCTGGTGTAGTTTTGGTGGTCAGTCTATTTCCGTCTCGTCCTCTACAAGAGAAGTTTGGCTTTCTTGCAAAATCAGTGATTCCTGTTCTCTCATTTTGAGGTTATTGTTACTGCCTCATCCAACAGATGATGTTTGCAACAGAAGAGGATGATAGTAGCAGTAAATAATTGATTCTATGATCCAGTTGCCTGGCATTTTTCAGGCACTAAGGCACACCACTGCATGTAATCCATGCCTTATCCTACTCGTTCATTCATCAGTATCTGTTACAGTTTCAAAGTATCCTGGGCACTGGGAATACTGCACTGAGCAAAGGTGCATTCTGGTGGAAGCAGACTGATAATCACAATTACACAAATAAACGAGATAATTTTGGATAATGATAAGAGCTTTGAGAAAACCAGAATTCAGTGATGTGCTGGAAAGTGATTGCAAACGGGGACCTGAGATCGGTGGGCCTGGGGAGACCTCTTCAAAGAGGTGGCATTTGAGCAGCAACCTGAACAATGAGAAAGTGTTGACTACACCAAGATCTGGGAGGAAAGCTTTCTGGGCAGAGGAACAAACAGGTCATTAAAAAGCCCATGGAGGGACCAGTAGTTAGCGTAATGGCTATGTCGCTGGACTCCCATGTAGTCGACTGCAGTTTGAGTCCTGGAACCTGTGGCTTAAAACTCACGCCAGGCGCGTGTGCGTGCGTGCCCAAGATCCCGAGAGGAGAATGGAAGAGAAGGGAATGCGGCGTGGATATCCCCCCTAGGGGGTGATTTCTCACTTTCTGTCTCTCTGTCTCTCTCTGTCTGGCGAGCGCATGCACCCTATAGCAAAAACCTCTCCAAAGGAAAAAGAAAAAAAGCCCATGGAGTGAGTTTGGTGTGTTCAAAGAAACTAGAAGGAGGCTGATGTGGTAGAACACAGGGGGTGGTGAGTGAGTGCTCTGGGCAGAGTGAGTGCAGCTTTGGCGGCCTTGCCAGGAGAGAGCAGGAACTAAGCCAGAAACAGCAGGAGTGGGTGCAGCTGGAGAGGGAGGGAGAGCAGTGCCAGACTGGTCAAGTCCACCTGTCCTACCCTGCCCCAGACCTTAGCTTGACACAAGAGGCTACACTCTCTTCCTTTGGGAAAAATGTCATGAAGGCAGACAGGAAAAATTTGGAAATGAGTCGCACAACTTTAAGGGGCTGGTATGACTTAACTCATTTCACACCAAAGGCACTGGACAAGAGCAGGCTGGATGGTGGCTCCCATCTGGATCTCCTTCCAAATCAGGCCATCTGCTCCATGCCTTTCTTACACCTGTGGTCTACCATCCTCCCCTAGGGCCCTCCCACTGAGTCTTTCCACTTAATCTGGCCCCGCCTCTCCCCTGGCCGCGCTCAGCCCCACCCCCTTACTTTCCAGCGGTTACCTTTCTTGACTTAAGATTACTTTATTGGGGCTAGCCAATGCTGTGGTTATTAAGGCAGATGGATCCCACTTAGCTGGTTGGCTTGGTGCTGAGCCCTCCAGGTACCTCTGCAGCAGCCTCTGTTCCTATTGAAATTAAAGCCCAGTTTTCCTTGAATAAACACCTATCACTAGTTCCTGCCTTGTCCCTTTCTCCTCCTATTTTAGTGACACCATCTGGGCTTCCCAGTCACCTCTGGGTTTATGTTTCCCCTTGGAAGTCTTCTGGAGAGGTACCCTGAGCCTATGAATAGTGCCATGAATTCATTAGGTTTATATTTCATGCTGGATTTTTTTCGAATAAGGACTTTGGCTTTGGGTTCTAAAGGAAGGAAAAGCAGTCCTTCCTCCCTTTGGGACTTAGTTGAGTGGTCATTTTGCTCTGGAAAGGAATCTGGTCAGATTCACTCCAGTCACTCATAGTCATGTAAGTTCTTATTACATGTCACACCCTGGACTCTTTGAACTTCAGGAAGTCACAGTAGAATCACAGTGTTAGACGCAATGCATAAGAATGTTCCCATGTATTGCTGGGTTTTTTGAAAATTTACTATAGGGCATGTGCACTTGCCAGAGACAGACAGATACAGAGAGTGAGAAAGAGGAAAAGTATGGAAGCACTCCCCAGGAGGGATGGCCATGCTACAGTCCCTTCTCCATTCCCATTTTGGAATTTTGGGCATGCACACAAATGTGTTTCTTAAGCTACGAAGTCCAGGGCTTGGTATGTACAGGCAATGTGGGTGACAGCCATCTTAACCACTGAGGCATTGCTGGCCCGTATATCCTGTCTTTGATCTTCACGATAAACCCGTGAGGCAGGTGTGGGTGTGGAGGTCGGGAGAGGATATGGCCGTCTCCTTGTTGCTGGCTTAGAAAAGATAAGTGACTTGCTCAGGTCACACAGCTGGTTTCTGGAAGACCCGGGCCTAACCCAGGCCTTTTGAATCTGTTTTTATCCTGGATCCAGCAGCTTGGAAATCATACTGGGTAAGTGTACATGTGTGCCCTGACAGGATGAAGAAATAGAGGAAAATTGTAGTGTGATCACGCCCCCTTGGGGAATGTCCCCCTATCCCCCCCAATCTCTCTGTCTCTGGTAAGCACACATATACCCTCTGACAAATTAAAAATCAAATAATAATAAAAACAACGTCCTCATTCAGTCATGAGTTTCTAAGAACATAAACAGAATTAAAGTTCCGCCCTTAAATTGTAGGTTCTGGAGCAAATTTCTCATTGATTTTCATAGCCAGGAGCACGCATGACACTGTAATTGCAGTTATTAGTCTCTGAAAGCAGCAGTTCAGGATCAAAGGATATAATTTCCCATGGAGAAACCAAAAGCCTAAAACAGCCTAGAATCCTTCTATTAGGTCTGATCAGTCAGATGGAAAGGTCAAGGTAGAATCAGTCATATGGGGACTTTGGTGGAAGACCCACTGAGACCTGGTGTGGGTAGGGGCTGCTGGAAGTGTCTTCTGAATAGGCTGTCTTCTGCAACCCCATGGTCAAGACCTTGATTGGAGAAGTGTGCCTTTCCACCACAGGACCCACTGAAACTGCCAATGTTTCCTTTTGGCATTGCCATTTGGTTCATGAAGACACATAGCTGGAAAAAGTTGAGAATCTTATTTTACCTTGTGGTCCACCAGTTTTATGGAGGCTAACTATAGGCAGGCCCGGTGCCAAGTGATGGAGATGCACACATGAGCAGGTGTGACTTTGACCGAAGTAGCCCACACACCTGGACAGTGGAGCAAGATGATATGTGTCTGTGTACCTGCAGTGCATAGAGACAGCAAAGCAGTGTGAGGATAACAGTCTGGCTGAAGCCTATCCAGCGTGGTGACTGGTTATCAACTATAGTCTCTACTCATTTTCTGCTGTTGAGCCCGTGAGGTGTGGCGAAAGAAATCTGGCACTCTGAAATAATCTTAAATCAGGGCCAACTGGTGGCATGATGGTTAAGACAGCTGGATCCCACAGGGCTGACTGGGTAGTTCAAGTCCTGGACCAAGAGACTTGAAAATCACGTTGGGGGTATGTGTGTGTGCATGTGTGCCCAAAATCCTAAGAGGAGAATGGAGCAGAAGGGACTTTGGTGTCACCATCCCTCTTGGAGGTGGGTGCTTTCTCTCTCTCTCTCTCTCTCATTCTGGCAAGCACACACACCTAGCAAATTTTAAAAATTAGTTTTTTTTCTTTGTTTTTTTTTTTTTTTTTTTTTTGGTTATAGGGCATGTGTGCTTGCCAGGGAGAGAAAGAGAGAGAGAAATGAGAAAGCACCTTCTTAGGGGGAATGACTACACCATAATCCCTCTTCCATTTTCTCGGATTTTGGGCACATATGCACATGTGTGTTTTTCTTTTTCCTTTTTTAAGAGAGATTTTTGCTATAGGGTGTGTGCACTTGCCAGAGAGACAGAACACAAGAAATCACCCCCCCCCCCCCCCCCAGGGAGTTGGCCACACTGAAATCCCTTCTTCATTCCCTTCTTGGGATCTTGGGCATGCACACACATGTGCCTGCTGTGAGCTTTAAGCTGCCTGATCTGGGGACTCGAACCATGATAGATTACATGGGAGTCCAGCAATGTAACCATTGTGCCATCTGCTGGTCCCAATGTGTGTGTGTTTTTTTTTTTTTTTTTTTTTTTTTTTTTTGAGAGGTTTTTTGCTATAGGGCACGTGCGCTCGCCAGACAGACAGAGAGAGACATAGAGACAGAAAGCGAGAAATCACCCCCCAGGGGGGATGGTCACGCCGCAATCCCTTCTCCTCCATTCTCCTCTCGGGATCTTGGGCACACGCGCCCCGGCGTGAGTTGTAAGCCACCGGGTCCGAGACGCGAACCGCGGTCGACTACATGGGAGTCCAGCGACATAGCCATTACGCTAACTGCTGGTTCCCCCAATGTGTGTTTTTCAAGCCCCC
This sequence comes from Tupaia tana, assembly GCA_026018925.1. Lineage (NCBI taxonomy): Eukaryota > Metazoa > Chordata > Mammalia > Scandentia > Tupaiidae > Tupaia > Tupaia tana. The sequence goes on along the minus strand of JAKSZU010000005.1, from coordinate 47,400,949 downwards.
AGGTCAGGGACTCATATTGTAGGTTGGCCATGTGGGATCCAGCTGCCTTACTCACTACAGCACTGGCTAGCCTCAATAAAATAATCTGGTTTTTGTTTTGTTTTGTTTTGTTTTTTAAATAATTATTTTCTTCAACTTTATTTATTTATTTATTTTAATTTGACCAGAGAGAGACAGAATGAAAGAAAGAGAGAGAAAGCGAGAAAGTAAGTCACCAGGTCTGGGACTTGAAGCACAGTTGGCCATGTGAGAGTCCAGCGACCTTAACCACCATGCCACCTGCTGGCCCCTAAATAAAATAATTTTAAATCAAGAGAGCATAGGAGGGACCAGCAGTTAGTGTAATGGTTATGTTGCTGGACTCCCACGTAGTTGACCACGGCTCGAGTCCCAGACCCGGTGGCTTAAACTCACGCCGGGCGAGTGTGCGTGCGTGCCCAAGATCCCGAGAGGATCACCTGGGGGGTGATTTCTCGCTTTCTATCTCTCTGTCTCTGTCTGTCTGGTGAGCGCACGCACCCTATAGCAAAAACCTCTCCAAAAAAAAAAAAAAAAAAAAAGAGAGAGCATAGGATTGGGGCTGTCAGGTGGCGCGGTGGTTAAGGGTGCTGGATTTCCATATGGCCAACTGCAGTTTAAGTCCTGGACCTTGCGGCTTGCTTTTTCACTCTCCCCCTCTCTCTCTCATTCGCTCTCTTATTCTGTCCCTCTTTGGTCAAATTAAAGTAAATAAATAAATAAAGTTAAAGAAAATAATTCTTTATAAAAAAAAAAGAGAAAGAGCATAGGATGACAGCAGGCTAGAAAAACGAAAGTACCCACACAATCTTCCACCAGCTGCCTGCCTCTCTGGTCTTGTCTCCCATCACTCAAGTTCCAGCCACACTGGCTTCCATGCTGTTCCTTAAACACAAGCACAGCCTGCCTTGGGGACTGCTTTCCTGGTGTCCATGTCTCAGTTTTTAGATGGATTGTTCTCTCTGTGCTTATTCCTGATGTGTACACATTTGTGCTCTCATTTCATTCAGTCTCCTCTCAGGCATGCCTTTTCCTGGCCATTCCATCCAACGTGGGACTGCCCCATCCAATATGGCACCAACTCATCCAATATGATGCCAACCCATCCAGCATGGTGCGTCTGCATCCGTCATGGCACCAATCCATCCAACATGATGCCACCCCATCAGTCTCCCTATCATTAGCATGCTTTCTATTTCTCTTTATCATGTCTCACCTGACAATGTTTACTTGTACATTTGTTTGTTATCTGCCTCTTCCTAAACATAGTATAAAGTCCAAGAGGAAAAGGACTTTGGCTCGTTCCTTGTTACATACAATGTGCCTAGTGTAGTAGCTGGAATAGCAATAATAAAATTAATAAACACATGTTGACAATGAATGAACAAACACATCATCTGCCTGAAAGAACGTACTTTTCTTTTTTTTTTTTAAGGGAGGTTTATGCTATAGGGCATGTGTGCTCACCAGAAAGAGAGACAGCAAGAAATCACCACCCAGGGGGGATGGCCATGCCACCATCCCTTCTTCTCCATTCTCCTCTTGGGATCTTGGGCTCGCATGCACATGTGCCCAGTGTGAGTTTAAGCCACTGGATCCAGGACTTGAACCACGGTCAACTACATGGGAGTCCAGCGACATAGCAATTACTCCAATTGCTAGTCCCAAGAACGTACTTTTTGAAAACACAGCCAAATGAATTCTTTAAAACCAGCCTGGGACCAGCAGGTGGCATGGTGTTTAAGGCAGCTGGATCCCACATGGTTCACTGCATGGTTTGAGTCCCAGACCTGGCAGCTTGAAAAACATGCCAGGCACAAGTGCATACATGCCCACAGTTCAGAGAGCAAAATGAAGTACAAGGGAGTGCACATGGCTGTCCCCCCAGGTAGGTGCTTTCTTACTTTCCCTTTCTTTTTCTCTCTGTTTTTGGTGAGCACATGAGCCCTATGGCAAAAGCAAAACAAAGTAAACTAAAACAAACAATTGAGCTGTCATCACACATTTCCCCCACCCCCGTTTTACATAGTTAAATTGCTTTAAATCAAGAATAAGATTTTATAAGAATAAAGTTTTGAGGAAATGAGACCTAGGCAAGTGATCTACTGATCTGCATTCAATTTCTTGCTTGGCATCTAGTGAATTTCCAGTAAGTTATAAAATCAGGTCTTAAAAGGAAATTAAGTATGATGTAAATTGTGTGTATTAAGCTCTAATTTCTAGTTAGAAACCATGGAAAGTTGTTTTGAAAAATTATTTAATTTTATTTGTTGTTGTTATTTATTTTTTAACTTGACCAAAGAGACAGAGAGAGAGAGAGCAAGAGAAGGAGAAAGTGAGAAAGCAAGTCGCCAGGTCCAGAACTTGAACCATGGTTGGCCATGTGGAAGTCCAGTGCCTTAACCACCACACCACCTGCTGGCCCCAGAAACCATGGAAAGTTAATTGCTTCCCCACCTGTTGGGCCTAACCTGCACAAAAGGAAGGAGAGTTTGGGTAAAATAAATGGCCTATCCAGATAAAATCAGGGCATCTGATATCCACATTGGTCAACTTGTCCAGGTAATTACCAAGATTCTATTTCATGTTGTGACAACCAGAATCAACTGAACTCTCAAAGTCTTCATTTATTCACAAAGTGAAAGGATGGAGAGTGTTTGTCCAAATGAACTCTGAATTATGCTGTGAGTCTGGCCTTTCATGCTATATAAGGACCTGATACTGAGGTAGAAACTTATGGTTGAGATCTCCTAGGGGAGTCACTGGTTTGTCATACTCGGGGGTGAACGTATAAGAGCTGTGGATGGCTGGATGAGGGCCCCAAGAAATATTTGTCCTAATACTAAGACCTGTGAATCTTATGTCACGTAACAAAAGAGATTTTGCAGATGTGATCGAGTTAGGGGTCTTGAGGTAGGCAGTTATAGTGGATTATTTGGTGGGGCCCAAATGGAGGAGGCAGCCCAGGGAGAAGTACACAGGGCCAAGACTGGAAGGTGTGAGTACTGTCCGTTTGTCTAACTGCTCCTGCTTTTGTGGAGTCAGAGCTCAGTGTGGTGATGTGTAGGGGAGGCTGAAGCCAAAGAGCAAGGCAGACGGCAGCTCAAAAAGGCCCTTGGATGCCATGCTGGGTACGAGGATTTTGTTTCGAAGGTAGCAGGGGACCACGAAGGGGAGGAAGATGAGCAGATTTTCATTTTTGAAAACCTTTCTGATGTGGAAGAATAGGGTAGGAAATCTAGATGGGCCGAGAGGTAAAGGCCGGGTGCCAGTGGTTTTCTCCAGGGCAGGTAGGAGATGATGGTGGCCTGGTTGAGAGATGTGTGGGAGGGGATGCAGTGTGCGGAGCAGGAGATACTGAGGAGGAAGACCGTCTTAGCTCTCGATGCCGGATATGTGGGAGACGATGAGCAAACAGTGATGCTCCAGTTCTGCCTTGAACGATGAAGAACAGGATTGAAGGGAAAATGATGGGTTGAGAAATGGGGTTTTGTGGTTAGCAATAAAGGAAGGGAAGTAAAGAGTAATGTGCTCAGAGAGGAACCAGCAGATGCCTAAATGGTTATGTTGCTGGACTCCCATTTAGTCAACCGCGGTTCAAGTCCCGGACCCGGTGGCTTAAAACACAGTGGGTGTGTGGGGACCAGCAGTTAGCGTAATGGCTATGTCGCTGGACTCCCACGTAGTCGACCGCGGTTCGAGTCCCGGACCCGGCGGCTTAAACTCACGCCGGGCGCGTGTGCGTGCGTGCCCAAGATCCTGAGAGGAGAATGGAGGAGAAGGGATTGCGGCGTGGCCATCCCCCCTGGGGGGTGATTTCCTGCTTTCTATCTCTCTGTCTCTCTCTGTCTGTCTGGCGAGCGCACGCGCCCTATAGCAAAAACCTCTCCAAAAAAAGAAAAAAAAAAAAAAACACAGTGGGTGTGTATGCACGCGTGCCCAAAATCCCAAGAGGAGAATGCGGCATGGCCATCCCTCCTAGGGGATGATTTCTTGCTTTCTGTCTCTCTCCAGTGAGCGCACATGCCTATAGCAAAAATTCTCTCAAATAAAAAAATTTTTTTTGAGATCAGCAGATGGTGTAATGGTTATGTCGTTGGACTCCCACATATGCAACTGTGGTTCAAGTCCCAGATCCGGCATGCATGCATGCCCCAAATCCCAAAATAATGGAGGAGAAGGGATTATGGTGTGGCCATCCTCTTTGGGGGGTGATTTCTCACTTTCTGGCTCTCTGTTTATCTCCTCAGTAAGCGCACACCCCTGATAGCAAAAATAAACCTCTCTACAAAAAAAAAAAAAAAAAAAAGTAGCATGCTCAGAGATGTGAAAGAACTCCACACTGGTCTGGGATGACCGAAAGATTCTCCTCTTGTTCAGTTTAATGCCAGGCTAATTATCACAATTTTGTTTTTCTGAATCACCTAAGAAAGGGACACACAGTAATGAAGGCCAGCCACCAGCCCTTGAAGACCACTATTCTGTGCTCAAGATGCTCTCAACCGCAGTCCATGTTCAATTTGTATTTGAGTGAATCTAATAGGCCTGTTGCCCTTTGAATGAAAGATTGGAGTGAGAATTCGAGCAGAGGCCCTTGATGTTACCACTTCCTGCTTTGCAAGTCTTAAAACTTCCTCAGATCAAACAATCTCACAAGAGTCAAGTTTTAGTCTGTTGTGTTGCTAGTAACAGAAATGCCTGAGTCCTCTGATAAAGAGTAGAGAATTTGGCTCACCATTCTGGAGGGCCAAGGTAAGGGACTGTGTCTGGTGATGGTCTTCTTGCCTGGTGGTTAACATGATGGAGGGCAATGTATGGCCAGACAGAATAGCATGCATCCATGTCTGTGTCTCCTTATAAATACACAAGTATCCTATTATGGGGGTCTTACACTGATCTCTAATCACTTCCAAGGCCTCACCTCTCAGCATCAGAGTTGGATTAGTTTCTGCCATATTAATCCCTTCATAGTATCAGCCTGTTTTCTTATTCTTCTCTTTTTTATTTTTTGGAGAGGTTTTGCTATAGGGCATGTGCGCTCGCCAAAAATACAGAGAGAGTCAGAGAGACAGAAAGTGAGAAATCTGCCCCCAGGGAGGATGACCACACCACAACCCTTCTCCTCCATTCTTCTCTCGGGATCTTGGGCACGCATGCACATGCACACAGCATGAGTTTAAGCCACTGGGTACAGGACTCGAGCCATCTTTGACTACATGGAAGTCCAGCGACATAGCCATTACACTAATTGCTGGTCCCGTTATTCTTCTCTATTTTTATTTAATTTTTTAAAATATTTATTTTGTTATATATTTTTAAAGAATTATTTATTTACCTTTATTTATTTATTTATTTATTTATTTATTTATTTATTTATTTATTTATTTAAATTCGACCAGAGAGAGATGGATCAAGAGAGAAAGTAGGGGAAAGTGAGAAAGCAAGTTGCCAAGTCCAGGACTCAAACTACATTCGACCCATGTGGGAGTCTAGCGTTCTTAACCACCACACCACCTGCTGGCCCCTATTATTTATTTTTTAATTTGACCAGAGAGAGACAGAGAAAAAAAGAGAAAGTGAGAAAAAGCCACCAGATACAGGACTTGAACCATGGTTGGCTATGTGGGAGTCCAGCACCTTAACCACCATGCCATCTGCTGGCCCCATATTCTTCTCTTTCTTAGCATAGAAAGAGAACTTCTCAGTGGGGCATGGTGATGCCACAATTATTTTTCTTCCATTTCTCTATCCAAGCTGGACTTTGGTTATGCATACACATGTTGTTTTTCAAGCCACTGGGCGGAGATTTGAACCGTAGTGGGCCATGTGGAATCCAGCTCCCTTAAACACTAGACTATAGGCTTTCCAGATAAAAACCAATTTTCAACACGTGAAACTTTGGGGGACACACCTAAACCATAGCAAGTTTGATATGTAAAATTCAGAGTACTGCTTCATTAGACCAGCTGGTGGCATAGAGATTAAGGCAGCTGGATCCCACATGGCTGACTGTGGTTTGCATCCTGGACTTAACAGTTTGAAAAACATGCCAGGTGCATGTGCGTGTATGTCCAAAATCCTGAGTGGAGAATGGAGTAAAAGGACTGCAGTTTGGCCATACGTCCTGGGGTCTGATTTAACACTTTTCTTCCCTCTTTTTCTCTCTGTCTCTCTCCAGTGAGTACAAGCACCCTATAACAAAAACAAAAATTTTTTTTTTAAAATCACTTTATGTTCAATATGGAGTAGGTGGGACATTTTTTTTCACTGCTCAGAGTACTCTTTCCTAATACACAAAGTGACACAGGATGTTGAATGATCACCAGGTTGTTTGAAAAATCTATCTCCTGTTCCTCAATTTCTAGTCTGGAAAATGGGGGTAGTAATTCCTATCTCCTGCAGTTTGTTATAAGAATTAAAGAAAATAAAATATGTACCACATGCAGCCTCTTCAGATGAATGGCACTGTAGCTTTCGTGTTTTACTGCCTTTGTCAACTCTGACTACTGAAGTCAAGGTCACCTCCCGGTGAATCGCCCCTCCTGACTCCGTTTACAGTATACAGTGTTATTGGACTGTGGGGCTTTTTCAATGAGGAAGAATTAAACTCAACATATTTTTTTGGTCATACAAAATACTTTCCTAGGGAACCTTAATTTCATTGCCCCCTCCAATTCTTGCTGTTTTCTCTGGACTGTTCTGGATATTCTACTTGGGAGTAGTAGTTAAGGTCAGGGGATATACAGGTGTGGAGTAAGGATGAGTCTAGAGGGAGCTGAGGGGAAGGGTGCTTTGGCAAAATACTAAATTCTCCATTGAACAAGTATTGTTGAGTTCCTGTTACGTATAAAATACTGTGCTCACTGATGCCAAACAGAAGCATCAAGGCATGATATCAACACTAGGTATAGAGATGAGACACAAGCTGATACAAAGTTAAAAATAATACACGATTGGGAACCAGCAGTTAGCGTAGTGGCTATGTCACTGGACTCCCACGTAGTTGACCACGGTTCACGTCCCGGACCTGGTGGCTTAAAACTCATGCCGGGCGCATGTGCGTGTGTGCCCAAGATCCTGAGAGGAGAATGGAGGAAAAGGGATTGCGGCATGGCCATCTCCCCTGGGGGGTGATTTCTCGCTTTCTGTCTCTATGTCTCTCTCTGTCTGTCTGGTGAGCGCACACGCCCTATAGCAAAAACCTCTCAAAAAATAATAAGAATAATACACGATTGATGATTGATATTAATTACTGAAGTAAGAGCATCAATTCAACCTTCTGTGGAGTCAGATTCATTTGTTTATCATATACTTGGCCCTGGGCATCTTGGGCTGAGGTTTCCTGGTGAGCAAACATTTGGTGATGCTTTCTAGAGCTTTTTTTTTTTTTTTTTTTTTTTTTTTTAGAGGTTTTCGCTTTAAGGCGCGTGCGCTCGCCAGACAGAGAGAAACATAGAGACAGAAAGCGAGAAATCACCCCCCAGGGGGATGGTCACGCCACAATCCCTTCTCCTCCATTCTCCTCTCGGGATCTTGGGCACGCACGCACACGCGCCCGGTGTGAGTTTTAAGCCACCGGATCCGGGACACAAACCGCGGTCGACTACGTGGGAGTCCAGCGACATAGCCATTACACTAACTGCTGGTTCCCCCATCTAGAGCTTTGACTAGGCCTTGAATGCTATCTTAAAGGAAAGAAGAAGGAAATGATAATGTGAACAGAGACACTAAAGTCCAAGATGGGTTTATGGGACTGTGAGTAAATCATTTGAATTATTCCTTCTAAATGGATCAATAGACCTGGATCCTTTTAGGAACCCAAAGGAAAGGAAACTTTTTTTTTTTTTGGAGAGATTTTCTGCTATAGGGCGCGTACGCTCGCCAGACAGAGAGAGACATAGCGACAGAAAGCGAGAAATCAACCCCCAGGTGGGATGGTCACGCCGCAATCCCTTCTCCTCCATTCTCCTCTCGGGATCTTGGGCACGCACACACAAGCGCCCGGCGTGAGTTGTAAGCCACCGGGTCCGGGAGGCGAACCGCGGTCGACTACGTGGGAGTCCAGCGACATAACCATTACGCTAACTGCTGGTTCCCAGGAAAGGAAACTTTTTAAGAGGTTTAATTTTTTTTTTTTTTAAAGAATTATTTTATTTAACTTTTATTTATTATTATATCATTATTATTTTTCAGTTTGATCAGAGAGAGAGAGAGAGAGAGAGAGAGAGAGAAAGTGAGAAAGCAAGCCACCAGGTCCGAGACTTGAACCGTGGTCGGCCATGTGGGAGTCCAGCGCCTTTAACCACCACGCCACTTGCCAGCCCCTAAGAGGTTTAATTTTTAACGAGCAGCTCTGAGCTCTCCAAAATAAGGTCAGTTGCTTTCGCTTTCTGGTCAGACAAGATCTCTGTTGTGCTGGAACCTGGCACAGCATGAAGGATAAAGGTCTGGGACAAGCTCGGGACACATTATGAAATGCTGAAAGCCTTGTGGAAACTGACATACCTCTGAACTCAGACTTCCCCTGCAGCTTTGCAGACATTCCCTGCAGGACCTGTGCCAGCAATGACTCACACTTCCAGACCCCCTGGGTTCAAACTGGTCAAGTCAGTGACCCTGCTGAACTGGGGACTCTTTCTTTCTTGCTTTTTTTTTTTTTTTTTTTTTAAGAGGTTTTTGCGTTAGAGCGTGTGGGCCTGCTGGAGAGAGAGATAGAGACAGTGAGAGGGAAAGTGAGAAATCACCCCCCTCCCCCCGGGGAATGGCCATGGCTACAATCCCTTTCCTTCCACTCTTCCTGTGGGATCTTGGGCACACACACACACACACACACACACACACACACCCGGTGTGAGTTTCAAGCCATTGGATCTGAGACTTGAACCCCATTCAACCATGTGGGAGTACAAGATGTAACTGCTACACCATCTTCTAGCCCCGGGACTCTTCTATTATAACAGGATACCAGGAACTCCATGATTCTCTGTTTATTTGTTTTTTTTTTTAATCTGTCAAGAGGGTTCGAGCACTCACGAAGAGTGCACGAGAGAGACAGAGAAAGGAAAGAAAGCACCCCACCACTACCACCACCACCACCATGGGAAATGGTCATGCTATAATCCTTCTTCACAGTTTTTCCTTCCCCTTGGGATTTTGGACATGCACATGCACATGACTTGTCTCTGTAAGGTCAGCCATGTGGGATCCAGCTACCTTAACCACCACACCACTGGCTGGCCTCCAAGATTCTTTAGGTGTAGGAGATTCATGTGAATAGACCTGCTCCCACCCACCACTGCACCTGATGTGACTCTGTCCCTCAGGGCTCATCTTGGCTTTGAGAAGGTGAATTGAGGAAGCCAGACAGTGGCCCAGCAGTGAAACATGATGTTCCCTGACACAATCCCACATAGAGAGGTTTCTGGTTCAAGTCTGGAGACTTCCCTGAGTATATTGGGAAGGTGCTTGCCTGTGAGGTGGGGTAGTTGAGGTCTGGGGGTGAAGGCTTTTAGGCTGTAGGTAGATGGGAAGAGGGCTGGGGTAGGGTGAGTCTTAACTGAGTCCAATATCTTAGTGAAGAAGGAAACTTACAGGTCACCTGTCACTAACAGTTAAATGCACAGGATCGCCCAGCTCGTTAGTGACAAAGCAGGTGCTCATCTCTCCCTTGTTTCCTCTCTTTTGCAAATGTCTGTTTTTGCTCAACTAACCCAGTGTGCACCGTGACTGTCCCAGGGAGTCCCGTCAGCCATGTGTCTCTGAGGCTTTATTTGCCTTTTTCTTCTTCTCCAAATCACATCTTTATCCCTTTTTGTTCTTTACTTCTTTCTCGGAAGAAAAGAAAATATCCTCCACTCCAAAGTGTATCTTATTTGTCCTTAGTTCACGCTGATACAACAAATTATTATAGACTGGGTGGCTTAAACACTTAAACACTTATTTCTCACAGTTCTGGGTGCTGGAAGAGTGAAACTAGTGTGCTAACATGGTCAAGTATTTGGTGAGAGCCCTCCTGGTTCACAGGTGCCTTCTCCTTGGATTCTCATGTGGCAGAAAGCAGAGAAGGAAGCCAGCTCTCTCCCATCTCTTATAAGGGGACTAGTTCTGTCATGAGGGCTCTGTATCTCCTGTCTTAGTCCATTTTTACTGGGGAAAAGAAAAACCCACAAATTGTTTTCTATTCTTCTCTCACAACATAGATCACTTCTGATTTCAAAGAGTGTAGGGATTTCTCCATACCAGCAAGCCAGCAAGCAAACAATTCTGCAGCAGACACAAGCTGGGCATCCTCTAATATAATTCAATTCTGATGTTATCCACCAGAGATGGTGTTATATTCCACAGATTGAGGGCTCAGTCTCACAAGACTTCTCCCACTTCAGACACCAGTCGAAAGCCTAAGCCTCTGACACTGCTGATTAACTAGCTGAGACAGGTGGAAACTGAGACACGGGACATTCCAAATACCTACAATAAAATAATAAAACCTGACAAACAAGAAGTGACTGGGGACCAGCAGATGGCATTATGTCACTGAACTCTCACATGGCTGACCGCAGTTTGAATACTGGACCCAGTGGCTTGAAACTCATGCTGGGCATGTGTGTATGCATGCCCAAAATCCTGAGAGGAGAATGGAGAAGGGATTATGGCATGGCCATCACCCCTAAGGGGGTGATTTCTCACTTTCTGTCTCTCTGTCTTTCTGGTGAGCACACGTGCCCTATAGGAAAAATCTCTCTAAAAATAAATAAAAATAAAAAATCAGTAGTTGAAATACTGGATCTGAACCAGTTGGAACCAACATGGCACCTGGAATGACTGCTACCTAACCTTCAGATTCATTATACCCTCACTGTATGCATTAGCATGCTAAAAGTCCACCTGCACCATGACAGTTTGGATAACCAAGGCAACTACCAGAACTACCCTAATAAGGAATGGTTCCAGGAAAACCACTGCCCTTTTGGGGAAAAGTGATGAGTAAACTGCCCCTTAATTAGCCTGGCATTAAACTAAAAGGTGTAAGCCAGACTTCCACAAAAGTTCAAAGCTGCCCTGCCTCTGGGGTAGCCCTTCTGTCTCTCCTTTTAGGTAACTGTTTTCCCCTTTCTCTTGGAGGAAGGAATAAAATGTTCACCCATCTCCCCTAGGGGGCTGCTTCACCTGTTGAGTAGTCCGCTCTATACACTTTCCTAATAAATTAGCTTTCATTCTCCCTCAATGTCTTGCTCTTGAATTTTTTTCTGCATTAAGCCAAGGACTCACACATCTCAGAGACCCCCATGGGTTGTGTCTCCCTGGCAACACAACCACAAGTTGGGGTTCTGATAATCCTCTTTTTGAGTTAGATTTATTTGCTAGAACAGCTCATAGAGCTCAGGGAAATAATGTTTGCCAATTTATTATAAAGGATATTTAGTTTATTTTAATCCTATTACTTTGTTGGTAGGAAGTACAAATATGAGATAGAAAGAGAGAGAGAGAGGAGAGGGATTCACGACACCATCTCTTGTTCTCCATTTCTCCATCCAGGGCTGGGATTCAAACCAGGCAGTTGGCTATGTGTGGCTCCCTATGTGCACCACTAGGCCATGGGACCACCCTATTTTATTATTTTTAAAAAAGTTTATTTCTTCCATGAGCAAGAGAGAAAAAAAGACAGAGACAGAGAGGCAGCTATTGTCATGGTTTTTGTGCTATGAGCCACCTCCAGCTTCAGCCAGCCCCAGATCATGGAAGCACCATACTCAGTGTTCAGGGAGGTGTCCAAATGTGAACTCAGGGCTCTTCCATGTGTGTCAACCCTGTAGGGTATTTCACTACCTCTGAGCCATCATCTAACCTCAGTATAAAGGATATTTTAAAGGATATAAGTAACCAACCAGATGAAAAGACACACAGGGCAAGGTCTGGAAGGGTCTGGAGTGCGGGAGCTTTTCCTCTTAGAGCTGGGGTGCAGCACTCTCCCAGCACATGGATGAATTCTTCTTCACACGTTCAACTGTCCGGACGTTCTTCACACCCTGTCCTTTTGTGTTTTATGGAGACTTCATTTCATAGGCATTAACTGCTACTAGACTGGGTGGGGAAACCCAGAAATGCCCATCTGCTCAGATTCATGGCTTTTCTATGAGAGCAATTGGGAATTTTTACTTAAAGTATTTCATACATCTTTTTTTTTTTTTTTTTTGGAGAGGTTTTGGCTATAGGGCGCGTGCGCTCGCCAGACAGACAGAGAGAGACAGAGAGATAGAAAGCGAGAAATCACCCCCCAGGGGGGATGGCCACGCTGCAATCCCTTCTCCTCCATTCTCCTCTCAGGATCTTGGGCACGCACGCACATGTGCCCGGCGTGAGTTTAAGCCACCGGGTCCGAGACTCGAACCGCAGTCAACTACGTGGGAGTCCAGCGACATAGCCATTACGCTAGCTGCCGGTCCCAGTATTTCATACATCTTAAAGCAGCATATCTCAGATGAAACCATCACCTGTACTACTACTTTTTTAAAAATTGCCATAGTGTGCATGCAGTTGCTAGAGAAACACAGAGAAAGAGAGAGAGTGAAAGTACCCCCTGCAATGGGGGGCAGTCATGCTGTAATCCCTTCCTCTCCATTTCTCCATCCTGTGGGGATTCGAGGCATGCATGCACTTGTGTCTAACATTGTTTCTCAAGCCACTGGATCAGTATACAAACCACAGTGGGCCGTGGGGGGTCTTGCTTCCTTAACCCCCAGGTATGGTACTGGTCCCACATTTATTTCTAAACAACTGTGAAGACGTCAGGTTTACCTGTAAAGGAGATTGCTATACTAAATTAAAAATAAGAGTCACAGAACTAAGATGAAGAGATGGTTGACCAGCCTGCTTACTGGTTACTTCCTGCTGACCACATGGCTGTCCTTCACAAGGCATTCTTTCTCATGTTAATTCCAGATTTGTGATCTCCCTTAGACCTGGCCACACATTCTGCTGAATGGACTACTATCCACCAACTATAATTTGCTTCAGACAGCTTCTGCTGATGACCTACCCTATTCTGTCCCTTTTCCCACCTCCTTAAAATCCTCCTCTGTTATCTTTGTCCAATGTAAACTCTTTCAAAACAATATTTATCTATTTTACTCTTTTTACTAGTAAAAAAGACCTTTGCATTCTCAGAATTGGTGAACATGTCTGTCTGACCTTGCTGCTGGTGGGTCTGACTGCATGGCTCAGGCCCTGACCCTTATTTTATTCCAGCTTTGTGAGACTAGTAAATTTCCTTTTCCTTATAACTTTACTTTGCAGTTGTTCTTTATCACTTGATGAATCCTTTTCTTATCATCTCTGATCTGTGAGTGACACCACCAGACATGTTTTGACACAAGCCAGGAAGCCAATTGTTTGCCTCAGCTATTTCTCTTCCACCTCCAGAGTGGTTTAATCAAGTTATATGGATTCTACCTCCTTAATCTTTCTTGAATCTACTTTCCCCATTCGCACTATCACTGTTTTAATTTAGCTCCTCTACTGGGAAACCTACATTCATACTTTAATACTAGGCCATCTCAAGCGTCATTTCTCCCAGAAAGCCTTCCAAGAACCTATTCAGGCTATTACGTAATTGTTGGGATATTTTTTCTTCTTTCATCAGACTGTAAATGTCAAATGGCAAAGGTTTTCTTCCCCTTTGCATTCAGTATGGCACTCAATTGGTGATTGTTAAATGCACAAATGCATGAGTAAGCTAAACATAATGAGAAAAATATTTATTTTCTATAGTTGCATGTAAGATTCATGGTCAAATGCAAGATGTTCTAATTTTTATCATTCTCTACGGATTTCATCCGTTTATTTTATTTATTTATCTTTTTCTGGGCACATTTTTCTCTTGTGATTCTGTCTCATTCTCTTCTTTGCAAAACTCAAGAGGAAACAAGACTCAAGAGTCAGAATACACACTGGTAGTTAGAAATTAAGTTGAAGTTAGGGACCAGCAAATGTCGTAATGGTTGTGTCACTGGACTCTCACAGGTAGTCAACCATGGTTTGAGCCCTGGACTCTGGGGCTTAAATTCATGCTGAGCACATGTACACGTGTGCCCAAGACCCCGAGAAGAAAATGGAGGAGAAGGGATCATGTAGCCATCCCCCCGGGAAGTGATTTCTCTCTTTCTGTCTGTCTGTCTTTCCTGTGAGCTCATGTGCCCTATAGCAAAAACCTCTTAAAAAAGAAAGAAAGAAAGAAAGAGAGAGAGAGAGAGAGAGAGAGAGAGAAAGAGAGAAAGGAAGGAAGGAAGGAAGGAAGGAAGGAAGGAAGGAAGGAAGGAAGGAAGAAAAATTCAACTGTAGTTGGGACTGGCAGGTGACGTGGTGGTTAAGGGTGCTGGACTCCCATATGGCCAACTGCAGTTCAAGTTCTGGATCAGGTGGCTTGCTTTCTCACTTTCCTTCTCTCTCTCTCTCACTCTGTCCTTCTCTGGTCAAATTAAGAAGAATAAATAAATAAATAAAGTGAAATAAAAATAATTATTTAAAAAAAAAGAAATTTAGTTTTTGGGCCAGAGATATATGAATATCGATCTGCAAAGGAAGTTGAATTTGTACCCACAATAAAACAAAATTAGCCATTAGAGATACCATTGCCTAGACAGGGAAATCTCATTATGCCCTTCCTGTGGTTGGCTGTGGAAACAGTACAGTTAGAAAGTTTATGTTCCTTCCTGTTCTGGTTGGACAGTTTGCCGTTATGATTCATCTTAAGGTGGAGTGTTAGTGAGTGAGAGCAAGTAATAAAGTACAAAGTTGGATACTGATACCACGGACAAGTCCTGAAGGTGTTCCTGTGGCATTCTTTTTTATTTTTATTTTTTTAAGAGATTTTTGCCATAGGGCATGTGTGCTAGAGCGAGAAACAAAGACAGTGAGAGGAAAAGTGGGAAATCATTCCCCCCACCCCCCCAGGGGAGATGGCCATACCATACCACAATTCCTTCTCCTCCATTCTTTTCCTAAGATTTTGGGCACATGAGCACCCATGCTCTGTGTGATTTTCAAGCTACTGGGTCCAGGACTAGAACTGCTATTGGCTGTGTGGGAGTTCAGTGATGCACTGCACCACCTGCTGTTGCCTTTGTGGCATTCTTAAAGAAAGACAAGAACAGAAAACAATTCTCGGGACTCAGCAGTTAGCGTAATGGCTATGTCGCTGGACTCCCATGTAGCTGACCACGGTTCGAGTCCTGGACCCGGTGGCTTAAACTCACGCCGAGTACGTGTGCATGCGTGCCCAAGATCCCGAGAGGAGCATGGTGGAGAAGGGATTGTGGTGTGGCCATCCCCCCTAACGGGGGGATTTCTCGCTATCTGTCTCTCTGTCTCTTTCTGTCCTTCTGGCGAGCGCACACGCCCTATAGCAAAAACCTCTCAAAAAAAAAAAAAAAAAAAAAAAAAAAAGAGAGAGAGAAAGAAAGAAAACAATTCTCAGCAGAGTGTTGTAAATTTCCACATTTGCTTTACTGCTTATGGTATACCTACCATTCTTGAAGCCCTTGCATCACACTGTGTACAACAGAGCCATAGTCGGAATCACCACGTGCCCATTCCATCGAGATTTTTTTTCCTTTTAGCATAAACAGAAAGAGGACAATGAACAGCACACACAAATCAATTTGTTGCATCTTGCTTTTTGTTTTATTTAGAGGGTGTGTGCACTTGCTAGAGAGAGACAGAGGAAGAAAAAGCATCTCTCTTGGGGAATGGTCACACGACAATCCCCTCTCTTCCATTCTCCCTCGTTTGGAGATTTTTGTTTGTTTGTGTATGCACACATGCACACCTGGTGTGTTTCTCAATCTGCCAGGTCTGGGGCTTGGACCAGTTGGCCATGTAGAATCTGGCTGCCTTAACCATCAGACCATGGAGCTGGCCCATATTTATTTTAATTTGCCAAAAGGTACATGCACTTGCCAGAGAGGGAGAGACAGAGTGAGAGAGAGAGAGACAGAGACAGATAGGAGGGAAGGAGAAAGCATCTCCTAGTGGAGAGTGGTCACACCATAATCTGTTTAACATTTCTCCATCCTGTTGAGATTTGGGATATGAACATGCATACGCCTAGTGTGTTTTTCAAGCCATGGGAGCTGGGATTTGAAGTATGGTTAGTTATGTGGGATCTGGGTCCCTTAAACAGTAGACTAAGGGACTCTATCTATCTATCTATCTATCTATCTATCAATTTGTTTATTTATTTGCTATGGGGTATATATGCTTGCTAGAGAAAGGGAGAGAGAAAATGAGAACCCCTCCCCCCAGCAATATAACAATGCTGCAGTCCTTTCTCCCTTTGGGATTTTGGGCATGTTTGCACACATGCCTGGTGTGTTTTTCAAGCTGCCAGGAGCATGACTCGAATAGCACAGTTGGCCACGTGGGATCTAGCCACCTTAATCACCATGCCACTGTCTGGCTCGATGATTATTTTCAAAAAATTTGCTATAGGGTGCATGAACCTGCCAGAGAGAGATAAAGAGAAAGAGAGAGAGAGGAAGTGAGAAAGCATCTCTTAGGAGGGATAGCCATACCACAATCCCTTCTCTTCCATTTTTCCTCTTGTGATTTTGAGCATACACACACACATCCCTGGTTTATTTTCCAAACTGCCAGGTTTAGGACTTGAACCATAAAGTTGGCCATGTGGGATCCAGCCACCTGACACCATGTACCAGCTTGCCCATTTATTTACTTTTTAAAAGTTTATTTCCTCAATGTGGAGCTGGCAAGTGGCATGGTGGTTAAAGGCGCTGGACTCCCACATGGCCGACCACAGTTCCGGTCTCAGACCTGGTGGCTTGCTTTCTCACTTCCTCTCTCTCTCTCTCTCTGTCTCTCTCTGATCAAACTGGAAAACAATAATGATGATAATAATAAATAAAGTTAAATAAAATAATTCTTTAAAAAAAAAAGTTTATTTCCTCAATGAGACACAGAAAGATAGACTTCCCAGCCAGCGTTCATGCTGCAACGCACTCCCCAGCCTCAGCTTGCACAGTCCACGGGCCCATGTGGCTGGAGTGTGCAGGAAGACCTCGGCAGGCTAAGCTGGGATCTTCCGGTATGGGTTCAGCATCGCCAAGTGTTGCACTACTACTGTGCCACTGTGGCTGGCCTTCAGTTTTGATTTTTCTGTGAACTCTGATTAAAAGGAACATATCTGGGGAAAAGATCATGCTGTTTATTTATAGAGGACTTTTTTTTTTTTTAAATTTGGGAAATAGACTGTGTCAAAGTATAGAGGGCACTTTCTTGACTAGATCAATGCGCCCCAGCCAAGGTCTAGTTATCTCTCTCTAGGTAAGTAGGTGAAAGGGTGATGGTGGAAATATGGTACTTGTAGCTCTGGATGCAGAATTTCCCCCAAACCGTTGGAAAGTCCAAATTAGGAACAGTGTTTCCTGGCCTTCATCAATTCAAAATCCTTCTGTGGTGTTCAGAGAGCAAGCCTGACATTTGTCTACTCTAAGAGGAATTCATGTCCCTGTGATTCCAACCATCAAGTGAGAACTGACCTTGACCTGCAGGGAAGGACGCAATGAGGAGAGAAATCCAACACGACATTGTTATCAGCTCCAACATAAGCACGAGGTTGAAATGTGCCTGCTGCCTGAGCTGCTGTTCTGCAGAGGAATTTGTTAGTTAACCAGCAATCGCTGAGTGTCTGTTCTATTTAGAGCTCCTGATATGTGGGCTATCTGAGTATGAGCGCTGTAGGTCATAAATATACTGAGAATTTTGAGATGTCCAATGGGTGTGACTAAATATTTTTCAAAGATTCTTTTTTTTTTTTTTTTTTTTTTTTTTTTGCTATAGGGCATATGTCCTTGCCAGAGAGAGAGACAGAGAGAGAAAGAGGGAAACCGAGAAATCATCCTCCAGGGGAGATGGCCATGCCACAATCCCCTCTCCTCCATTCTCCTCTCAGGATTTTGAGCATGCATGCACATGTACCTGTCATGTTTTTAAGCTGCCAGGTCCAGGATTCAAATCAAAAAGTCAGCCATGTGGGATATTGCCACCTTCACGACCACACCACTTTCACCACCGCACCGCCTGGCTGGTTCAATTTTTTTTTTTTTTAAACATGCTGTCCCTATTAGACTCTTCGCAGGGTCATTTTCTTTTTTTTCCCCTGACCTATAGTGTTCTAATAATTTTTTTTTTTTTTAATTGCTAGAGTGTGGTGTGCTCTCCAGAGAGCGGGAGAAAGCACCACTCAATGGAACGTGATCACACTACAATCCTTCACTTTTCCATCCTGTCAGGATTCTGAGCGTGCACACCCACGTGCCTGGTGTGTTTTTCAAGCTGGGATTCAAACTGTGTGGTCAGCCATGTGGGAGTCGGCTCCTTTAACCACTAGGCCACAAAGCTGGCCCTGTTTTAATGTTTGTTTACAGCTTATTTAGGTATAATTGATATACAAAAAGGCACTTTTTTTTAAAAAAGAATTGTTTTATTTAACTTTATTTATTTATTTTAATTTGACTAGAGAGGGATGGGGCCGGGGGATGGGGAAGGGGGCAGCGAGAAATCAAGTTACCAGGTCCGGGGCTCAAAGCGCAGTTGGCCATCTGGGAGTCCAGTACTCTTAACCACCACACCACCTGCCGGCCCACTGAGTGCAATTTGATGAATGTGGACATCATGCATATACCTATTATACCTTACCACAAGAACATATTCATCACTTCCCAAAGTTTCCTTTTGTCCCTTTGATTGCCTTTTTAATTTTTTTAAAGTGGTAAGGACACTTAACATGAAATTTACCCTTTTAAGTTTCTAAGTGCACATCATAAATGTTGTATAACAGATTTCTAGATCTTAATCATCTTGTCTCGGCATATTTATACCCATTGAACAACAACTCCCCACTCTCCTTTTCTCCCATTCCCTGGCAATCTCCATTCTATTTTCTGCTTCTGTAAGTTTATTTTGGATGCCTCATATAGCGGCATGATGCAGTGTATGTTCTTCCGTGACTGACATTTCACTTAGCATAATGTCTTTTGGGTCCACCTATATTCTTGTAAATCATCCCCTGACATTTTTCTGCGTGGTTGCATTGATTCTCTAATAGTTCCCTTTCACATGAGCGGTGATAAAGTGCTTGATCGTGAATGTGATTCAGGCCTTTGTACTTTTCCTGCAGGAAACTGTGTACAGCCATCCACGTGAGCAGTGCCTGCGTAGTGGAGGCGTGTACAAATAGAAATCATTCCCTTTCAGAAGTGTCTGCAGAGCTCAGGCACTGACAGATACAGAAGCTGCTTCTCCTTAACAAAACCTAATGTGACTTTTAAAACTTGAAATTGTAGGGCCAGCCAAGTGGCATGGTTATTAATGTGGCCGGATCCCACATGGCCAGCTATACAGTTCAAGTCCCTGACCAGTGGCTTAAAAAACATCCAGATAAATGTTTGTGTGTGTGTGTTTGTGTCCAAAATCTCAAGAGGAGAATGAAGGAGAAGCGATTACAACATGGCTAGACCCTTTAGAAGGGTGCTTTCTCAGGCCAGAAAGTGGCATAATGGTTAAGGCGCTGGACACCCACATGACTGATCGCAGTTCAAGTCAAGGACCTGGAGGCTTGAAAATTATGCCAGGTGTGTGTGTGTGTGTGTGTGTGTGTGTGTGTGTGTGTACAAAATCCCAGGAGGAGAATGGAAGAGAAAAGATTCTGACATGGCCTTCCCCCTGGGGGAGTGATTTCTCACTTTCCATCTCTCTGTCTCTCTGGTGAGTGCATGTGCCCTATGGCAAAAACCTTGGGGGAAAAAAAGGGTACTTTCTCACTGTCCCTCTCTTATCCTATCTGTCTCTCTCTGGAAAGTGCATGTGTTCTACAACAATTTAAAAAAAAAAGATAGGGCCAGCAGATGGTGTAGCGGTTACATTGCTGGACTCCCATGTAGTCGACTGTAGTTCAAGTCCCAGACCAGGCGGCTTAAAAATCTCATGCTGGGAACCAGCAGTTAGCGTAATGGCTATGTCGCTGGACTCCCACGTAGTCGACCGCAGTTCGCGTCCCGGACCCGGTGGCTTAAAACTCACGCTGGGCGCGTGTGCGTGCGTGCCCAAGATCCCAAGAGGAGAATGGAGGAGAAGGGATTGCGGCGTGACTATCCCCCCTGGGGGGTGATTTCTCGCTTCCTATCTCTCTGGCTCTCTCTGTCTGTCTGGGGAGCGCACGCTCCCTGTAGCGAAAACCTCTCGAAAAAAAAAAAAATCTCATGCTGAGCACTTGTGCATGTGTGCCCAAAATCCTGACAGGAGAATGGAGGAGAAGGGATTGTGGCATGGCCATCCCTCCTGGGGGGTGATTTCTCACTTTCTATCTCTCTGTCTCTCTGGTGAGCACACACACCCTATAGCAAAAATCTCTCTTAAAAGAAAAGAAATAGTAGTACTAACTGAATCCTACTATAAAATGAATAACATATGATTTGCTAAAAAGTTTGCTTGAGGAAATTGTAAATCTATGGTACATAGTTTGTTATTAATTTTATATACAAAAGTATACTATATATGTGATATCCACTAGGAAAGGTATGAATAATGATATTTAGTTTTTCTCATGGAATTAGGAGTCTGGAGGTAGGAAGTTGCTGGCACTGATTTAGCTGTCCAATGATGCCAAGAAGGACCCTCTTTTTCCAACCTGTACTTAGCAAATAGCTTTTTTACTAACATATATTAAATTGAATTGATTTAAACCACTCTTCATTCTTAGGTGATAAAATCGAACCAAAGCAGTTTTTGCATGTACTGAGCTGTAACCTAATTTGATGTGCAAGTAATTTGTAATTTAACTCAGGTAGGTACCAGAAGGTGGAGTAATGGTTACATTGCTGGACTTCCATGTAGTTGACCATGGTTCAAGTCCCGGACCCGGTGGCTTAAACTCATGCTGGGCATGTGTGCGTGCATGCCCAAGATCCTGAGAGGAGTATGAAGGAGAAGGGATTGCAGTGGCCGTTCCCCCTGGGGGGTGATTTCTCGCTTTCTGTCTCTCTGTCTCTGTCTGTCTTTCTGGCGAGTGCACATGCCCTATAGCAAAAACCTCTCCAAAAATAAAAGTAAATAAATAAATAAATTAATTAATTAATTAATTTAATTTCAGGTAATCTAGGAGCTGAGCCTCTGCCCATCACAGCAGCAGACACCTCAGACAATCAGAGGCTGTCAATAAGTTACAAGGCAAATGGCAGCAATAGCCAATCAGTTTGATTTTCTCTGTCCTTAGTTTTGCATGGTACTTCCTTTTTTCTGGCTATGAACATGTCGACAGGTGAAGCTCTCTGAACCAAATTTGATCTGAAATGCTGCCGGTTCTAGAATGTTTCTCTTGTTCAAATAGAGACGATTAACTTTAACTGTTCTTGAAATTTTTTCTTTTACACATGGTTTTTTTTGCTCTGTGATAGTGAGATGACAGCCACAGCTCTAGGTGTCGTGTTTACAGTGAAGGCAGGAAGGGGAAGGAGCAGAGCCAGTGACCATTGCTCCTACTCTTGGCCCTCTTCTATAGAAGGAAAACCTTCCTCAGGCACCCTCCCGTTAAGCCCTCTGAATTCCACTTTTGTCTTGGTGTTCAGAATTAGCCACTTCGGAGTGCTTCATTGCAAGCGTTGGGAAAGAAGTACCCAGTGTTTTCAGTTTCTGTAGTGGAGACTGTCAAAGCAAAGAAGGATTAGGAATAAGCTGCCCTACCAATGGCATCTAGCTACCACCAGCTCTTCATTAGGGAAGCAAGCAGTGGCCAGAATCCGAATTTACATGTGAGTTAAATTCTTCTGCATTTTAAGATACAGGCACATACTCAGATGATTTCCACCCATAAAGGTCAGCTACAAGGCTACATAGGGAAATAAAGGAGACAGGATGTGGTCTCAGGCCATGTGGTCAGGCCATATAGGAGGTGATCTGGGATCTACCCATAGCCCCTTACTCTAGTAGTGTCTCTGGTGACACCGTCTCAATACCCAGTATTGTGCAACTGGCATCCCTGCTCTGGGGCTCCACCGTGATGGTGTCTCTGATATTTTGCCTCTGAATCTACAGCCCCTGCCTTTATCAGCACACTTTCTCCTCCTACATAAAGGTCTGAGATGGCTTGTGTTCGACAGCCTTCGGCATCCAGTTGGGCAGAGCTTCTATCAGTGGCTCTTGGTTTATTTGTGTGACTGTGTGATAAGTCATGTCAAACCAGTCTTGGTCACCCTCAAAGGGGATTGTGGGTGGGGCAGGCTCCCTGCAGATTTATGGAGGAGGTATTGACACAATGGCTTTAGGTCCCTGGTTCTAGGCCTCTATCGAGCTGTTTCAAATTGGCCATGTGACAATTGAAACAATGGTCTTAGGCCCCTGGTTCTAGGCCTCTACTGAGCTGTTTCAAATTGGCCATTTTTTTAAAGATTGTGTCTGTTTCACTATTTGCAAAGAGTTACTCATCTTTCGATCTTCATTTGCTTAAAGGTAAAGTCCTGAAAGTTTTCTGCTTTGACTAGCTGGAGTGGTAGAAAGTAAGAACGAATAAATAAAACAGCAGAAAGTCCCACATTTTCATTGATCTGGTGGTGTGTGTTCCTATACTTTTACTTTCCTCCTTTAAAAAAAAAATAGGGGCCAGTAGGTAGTGTGACGGTTAAAGCAACTGGATCCCACGTGGCCAATTGTGTGGTTTGGGTCCCAGACCCTGCAGCTTGGGAAACAAACTAGGCATATGTGCATGCGTGCCCAAAATCCTGAGAGGAGAATGGAGGAGAAGGGATTGTGGTGTAGCCATCTCTCCTAGGAGGTGATTTCTCATTTTCACTCTCTATTTGTCTCTCTCTCCAGCAAGTACATGAGCCTTACAGCAAACTAAAAAAAAAAAAGAAAAGACAAGAAGGAGAAGAAGCATAACACATAGCAGAGTGCATCATGGTCATATAGTAAGCAGAGTGTGTGAGTGTGTGTGCACACATGGATGTACTGGGTCATGATGTAAGATATGATTTTCTTTTTTTTTTTTTTTGGAGAGGTTTTTCGCTATAGGGCATGTGCGCTCGCCAGACAGACAGAGAGAGACATAGAGACAGAAAGCGAGAAATCACCCCCCAGGGGGGATGGTCATGCCGCAATCCCTTCTCCTCCATTGTCCTCTCAGGATCTTGGGCACGCACGCACACGTGCCCGGTGTGAGTTTTAAGCCACCGGGTCCGGGACGCGAACCGCGGTCAACTACGTGGGAGTCCAGCGACATAGCCATTATGCTAACTGCTGGTTCCCCATGATTTTCTTTTTAATTGCCAGAGAATATGTGTGCTTACTAGATTGAGACAGAGAAAGAGGGAGAAAGCACCCCGGTGGGGCCTAGTAACACTGCAACCATTTTCCCTCCATTTCTCTATCCTGTCAGGATTTGGGGCATGCATGCACATGTGCACAATGTATTTCTCAAACCACTGGGTCTGGGATTCATGCTGCAGTTGGCCATATGGGGTTCAGCTCCCTTAACTATGGGCTCTGCCTAAGATGTGGTTCTTATTGTGAGTCACAGTTTAATGAGTTGGAAAACCATGGACATAAATGGCCACAGCCCAATCAAAAGTGTTTTCTGCATTCCCCAATCAAAAGGCTTTTCTTCATCACCAGCCTCAGCCCACTTCCCTGACTCTTCAAATATCACAGGATGATATGCTCAGCGTCCTTGTGCTATGCACATGTACACTCTAGATTAGAGGCAAAAATTGAGCATGGCGGTCTGTTCTTTATGCAGGTTCCAAGATCAAGAACACAGCCCTCCTAGGGTTGAGTAACTTTTCAATTTCCTAGTTGTTGAACAGCCTCAGCCTGGCTCTGCTGTCCTCAATTATTTGACGCATGTGCTTAAACATTCCAAGTACTTCTGCAGCCGCAGGTCACCAGTGCACTGACCTCCCTTCACTCCCAAGAGACGTGCTGCAGACCGCTCTAGCTAAAATTACCTCCCGGGAGCCACCTGTTCAGTTCCTTTTATACTTGGTTTCTCCACGTTAGGTTCCCCGGATCACTTACAGTTCCCTGAATTCTTTCTCATGCAAAAAATCATTTATTCCATCTGTTGGAGGTTGCCATTTGCCTTTTAAATTTTGCTTCTGATAAACTGAAGTCTGATAGTTTGCTTTGGTGGTACCTACATGAAAGCAACTCAGAATGTTGGAGAGTAAAATATTTAGGCAAATGATGGACCACAAAGAAAATGCAGACAACTCCAATGAAGGCTCAGGTTTTTTGTGTTTTTGTTTTTAACTATGTTGGATTGATTCTTTATCTAGATCCAACTAGCTATAATAATTAAAAAGTAGCCATTTTCTGTTCTATTTATATAGTATTTTTTGAATCATACTACTCAATAAAAAATGAACTGAAACTGAGCATAAACCTCAGAACAAAACTACTGGAAAATATTAAAGGCATCCATTTTAATCTTTAGCTATTTATCAATTCTGGTTTTATAGGGCCAGTTGGTAACATAGTGGTTAAGGTGGCTGACTTACTTGTCTGACTATATAGTTTGAGTCCTGGACCTGGTGGTTTAAAATTCAGCACACCAGGTGCATGTGCATGCCCAGAATCCCACAAGGAGAATGGAGGAGAAGAAATGGTGGCATGACCATTCCCTTTTGGAGGGTGCTTTCTCACTCTCTGTCTCTGTCCAGTGAGCACATGTACCCTATAGCGAATTCAATTTTTTTCTTAAAAATATTAGTTTTGCATAAATGTAGTGAATCTTTTGTATATAACATGAAAAAGAAGTTTGGAATGATGATGTTCATCATGAAGGCAATAATAACAACTGCAGAGACCAGCAGATGGCATAATGGTTACATCGCTGGACTCCCATGTAGCAACCACAGTTGGAGTCCCAGACCCAGCGGCTTAAAACCCCCACCAGGCACTTATGTATGCATGCTCTAAATCCCCAGAGGAGATGGAGGAGACAGGACTGCAATGTGGCCATCCCCCTGGGAGGTGATTTCTCAGTTTCTGTCTCTCTCTCTCTCTGACTCTTTGGTGTGTGCGTGCACCCTATAGCAAAAATTTCTCTCTAAAAAAAATGGCAATAGTGTTTATTAGCAGCAAACATGGTGTTAATTATTTCATTTCTTTCCTTTAATTCTTACCAAAAACCTTCTAAAGAAAGTATAACTACTTATTTACTTTTAAGAAAACAGAACTATAAAGGAGACAAGTAACCTTTTTTTTAAAGAATTATTTTATTGGGACCAGCAGTTAGCGTAATGGCTATGTTGCTGAATTCCCATGTAGCCGACCGTGGTTCAAGTCCTGGACCCGGTGGCTTAAACTCACACCGGGCATGTGTGCATGTGTGCCCAAGATCCTGAGAGAGAATGGAGGAAAAGGGATTGTGGTGTGGCCATCCCCCTGGGGGGTGATTTCTCACTTTCTATCTCTCTGTCTCTCTCTGTCTTTCTGGCGAGTGCACATGCTCTATAGCAAAAAAGCTCTCAAAAAAAAAAAAAAAAAAAGAATTCTTTTATTTAACTTTATTTAGTTAGTTTGACCAGAGAGAGAGAGAAAAAGAGAGAGAGAAAGGGAAATTGACAAAGCAAGCCACCAGGTCTGGGACTTGAACCACAGTCAGCCATGTGGGAGTCCAGTGCCCCACACCACCTGCCAACCCCAAGACAAGTAACTTTTAAAGCTCTTTTCTGGGATCATAAATCCTCATGCTGAATCTTTGAGCAGGCATGAGAAGACCTCTCAGCTATTTTCATGGATGGGCTTATATTATTTTGTTCTCCCTCCTGCTTTACTGTTCTTCCAGTCAACCCACCAGCTACAAATAACTGGGTGGGGGGGGGGGACACACATGTTCCTGAGTATTTACCATGCGACTGGGTGAAGGTCAGGCACTCAGGTCTATGCTCTGCAAAGCCCCCTTCCAGAGATCCATGCATGCAAGGGAAGAGGAACAGAGGCCTGTTAGGAGAGAAAATAAGATGTGGACCCAATTAACAGGCAGGAAGATGAGGGAGCCAGGGAGTTGAGAAGGCCAGATTCATTTCCTATTACTGCCATAACAAATTTAGTGGATTATTAAAACAACCTAAAATGGGGACCAGCAATTTGTATAATGGCTATGTCGCTGGACTCTCATGTAGTTGACTGAGGTTCGAGTCCCGAAACCAGTGGCTTAAATTCACACCGGGTGCATGTGCGTGTGTGTCCAAGATCCCAAGAGGAGAATGGAGGAGAAGGGACTGTGACATGGCCATTTCCCCTGGGGGGTGATTTCTCACTTTCTGTCTCTCTGTTTCTTTTTGTCTTTCTGGCGAGTGCACACGCCCTATACCAAAATCTTCTCCAAAAAACCCCCTAAAATGTATTATCTTATAGTTCTCAAGGTCAGAAGTCTTGTCCCTTTCTGATGGCTTTGGGGACAACTTATTTCTTTTTCTCTTGACTTTCCAGCTTCTGTAGGCTGCCCATACTAGTTTCGCTTGTTTGTTTTTGTCCTTTCTTTAAAAATAAAAATAAAGAGTACAGTTTTATTTGGTTTACAATCTTGGTGAATGGAAAGTCCACACGTGTCAGGCCAGCATCAGGCTGGCCTCCAGTGCTGTGTCACAGAAGCAGAGAGCATGGCAGGTGCGTGCAGACAGCTGTCCCCATTCCTTGGCTCATGGCTTCCACACAACTTCAAAGGCTGCAACAGTGGGTTGAATCCTTCCCCCCTCCACCTTTTTTAAGGTTTTTGCCATAGAGCATGTACACTTGCCAGGAGAGAGGCTGAGAGGGAAAGTGAGAAATCATCCCTCTGGGGGCATGGCAATGTTGCAATCCCTTCTCCACCATTCTCCTCCTAGGGTTTTATACATGCTGCCCATGTACCTGGCATGATGTTCAAGCTTTTGGTTTGGGACTCGAACCATGGTTGGCCATGTGGGAGTCCAGTGCCTCAAATACCACACTACCTGCTGGCCTCAGGGTGGAATTCTTTTTGTATCAATCACTCTTACCTGACTTCATCCCCTTCTCTGACTCTTCTGCCTCTTTCTTCCACTTATAATTACCTTGAACACACTAGATAATCCAGGATAAGTCAAGTTTAAGGTCACTTGATTCCAGTTGATTGGCAACCTTATTTTCCCTTTGCCGTGTACCTAATATAGCCACAAAGTTTGGGAGTGAGACATAGATGTTTTTAGCGGCCATCACTGTCTACCACAGTGAATCTCTTGGGAGAAACATTTGACTTGAGACTAAAAGGATGAGTTTATATCAGATTGTGAAAATAGAGAGTAGGGCAGGTAGTATTCCAAACAGAGGGAACAACCTGTACAGGACTTATGAAATGAAGAGGTTGGTACATCTGAGGAACTTGAAAGTAAGCCCATTGCTGGAGTTCAGAATGTAAAGAAGGGAAAATAGACAAGAGAGGCCAGATCATACAGACCTCCTAGATAATATGAAAGGTTTAGCTTGGGAGCCATCCTCATAACCTAGAAGTTAAGAGAGCTGAATCCCACATGGCCAATACAGATCGAATCCTAGCCCAGTGTCTTGAAAAACACCCTGGGCATGTGTGTGTGCATGCACAAAATCCTGACAGGATGAAGAAATGGAGAACGGATTAAAATGTGACCATGCCCCCATGGAAGGGGAGTGCGTTCTTCCTCTCTCTGTCTCTCAGTCTTTCTCTGGTTAGCAAATGTGCCCTCTGACAACTGGGAATAAAAAAAAGATTTAGTTTAGGGTTTATGCTAAGTACAGTAGAAAATTATTAAAGGTGTTTGTTTGTTTTAGAATTACTTGGGGGACTAGCAGACGGCATAATGGTTACGTTGTTGGATGCCCATCTAGACAACCGCAGTTCAAGTCCTGGACCTGGTGGCTTAAAACTCATGTTGGGCACATATGCGTGTGTGCCCAAGATCCTAAGAGGAGAATGGAAGAGAAGGGATTGTGGCATGGCCATTTCCCCCTGAAGTGATTTCTCATTTTTTTTCTCTCTGTCTCTCCATCTCTCTGGCAAGAGGACATATCCTATAGCAAAAATCTCTCTTAAAAAAAAAGAATTATTGGGACCAGCAGTTAGTGTAATGGCTATGTTGCTGGACTCCCATGCAGTTGACCGCGGTTCACGTCCCGGACCCGGTGGCTTAAAACTCACGCCGGGCGCATGTGTGTGCATGCCCAAGATCCCGAGAGGAGAATGGAGGAGAAGGGATTGCGGCATGGCCATCCTCCCTGGGGGGTGATTCCTCGCTTTCTGTCTCTCTGTCTCTCTCTGTCTGTCTGGCGAGCACACACACCCTATAGCAAAAACCTCTCCAAAAAAAAAAAGAATTATTTATTTTGGGCCAGCAGAGGCCATAAAGGTTATGTCACTGGACTCTCAGATAGTCCTGGACCTAATGGCTTGAAACTCACACTGGGCTCGTGTGTGTGTCTGTGTGTGCGCGCATGCACGCGTGCGCCCAAGATCCTGGGAAGAGAATGGAGGAGAAAGGATTGTGGCATGGCCATTCCCCCTGGGGGTGATTTCTTTCTTTCCCTCTCACTTTTTCTCTAGTGAACACATGCATCCTAAGGGAAAAACCTCTACCAAAAAAAATCTCAAAAATATGTGTGTGTGTAAATATATATATATATATATATATATATATATATATATACACATGTGCGTGTGTATTTGATTTATTATTATTATTTATTATTGTTTCTTAACTTTGCCCATAGGATAGGTGTGCTCGCGAGAGAGAGAGAAAGAGAGAGAGAGGAAAAGTGAGAAAGCAAGCTACCAGGTCCATGACTTTGAACCTTGGTTGACCATGTGGGAGTCCAGCACCTTAACCACCATGCCACCTACTGGTCCCTATTAAAGGGTTTTTAAGCAGAAAGAAAAAGACTTGATCCAGATTGCTCTGCTCTTTGGGGACAACTAAGGAGCCAAGAGTGGATATGGATGACTAGTTACTATCATGTTCCTGCCCTCACAAAACTGTATTCTATCCAGGTTGGATACAGACTAGCTGCTTGTTTACTAACATTTATTTCCTCTTCTTGGATATACAGCTAAACCACTTGTTTGTATTTAAGTGGTGCTTTGTGACTATTTCTTGCCAACTGTGGTGGAAGAGCAGGTGTGCCTTCTCTACACTCTTTCTCTTCCTTTTCTACTGAGACCTTGAATGGCATGTATGAAGACTTCTGCATAACAAGAGAGGCTGAGTCCCTGAATGATACTGTGGAGGAGAGAGCCATTATTATTCTGATGGTGTGGGTGAGAGGGAGCAAAAGTTCAGTCTGTTAAGCCATTAAGACTTTAAAATGATCTTTTATAGTAGTTCTGATTAATACACAAGCAGACAAATAAACAGCATCATTTCAAATTTCAATAAGAATTATGAAGGAAATAAATGCATACGGTAATGGTAATGGAGAGTAATCAGAAGTGATGCTATTTTCAAAAAGGGCAGTCACGGAAGGCATTTCTGATGAAGTGGCATTTCATCTGAAACCTGAAAGATAAGAAGCAACAGCTCTCAGAAGAGGGAGGGAAGAGCTTTCTGGATAAAAGAATTAATAAATGCAGGACTCTATGTGAGAAAACATTTGACATATCGTTAGCAGGAAAAAAGTGGCCAGTGTAGCTGGAACTAGAAGCATAGTCACAAACTTCCTTTGAAGATGCATAAAAAGTCACTGCCTCGGTCAAATGTTTCTTCCAAGGGGTCCTGCAAATGTCAAAGTTCTGAAAGGGTGTCTGTTCTAGAGAATGTACTTGTGGAAAACAATGCCTTGCCCTGCTCTCCTCCTAGCAAATGCCCCTGGGTGGGATGTAAGTGAGGGAGAGTGCCACCACATAAGGTTGGTGAGAGTGGAAGCGAGGCTAGCTCTTGGAAAGATCTAAGCCAGCAATTCTGGTGGCTTGGACTGGGTTGGTGACAACATTGATGGACAGAAGTGACCAGGTTTGAGATGCATTTTAAAGGTAGTGACAGCGGGACATACAAAGTGGATATTGCCATAGCAAAGGAAAAAATTAATAATGAAATCTGAGTTTTCAGTTCAGGCATGAGCAGATGATGGTAAGATGATGGTAACATTTACTAAGAGAAAGACTAGGGAAGGAATAGCCTTTAGGGGCAAAATTTAGAGAATACCTTATGTGTGTTAAGTTTGAGATAGCTATTTATACTTAAGAGGAGGAGTCAAATAAGCTGTTGGTTGTGTGAGTGGCAAACAGAGCAGAGCTAGAGAGAAATTTGCAGTCATCAGGTGGTACTGAGGACCATAGGACTTGGTGAGAGAGTAAGTTTTGAGAAAGGAAGAACTTAGGATAAAGCCTTGCAGTATTCTGACATTAGAGATCTATTAGAGCCCACCTCTAGCAAGACCAACGAGAGGATACCGCCGGCATCTAGAGCAGCCCGGCCAGAAGCTTAACGGAGTGGCTCGCTAACGCGAGATGAACGACGTGTGTGGCTGCGGTTTCCTTCCTGTGCGCGGGTCTAGACGTGGAAAAATGCTTTCTGAAAGCAAGTTGTTTTTGAAGGGTGTGATGCTGGGCAGCATTTTCTGTGCTTTGATCACTATGCTAGGACACGTTAAAATTGGTCTTGAAAACAGAACGCACCGTCATGAGCATCATCACCTACAAGCTCCTGACAAAGAAGATACCTTGAGAATTTCAGAAGATGAACGCGTATTGCTCAGTAAGAGCTTTCGGGTGTATTGTATCATCCTTGTGAAACCCAAAGATACGAGTCTTTGGGCAGCTGTGAAGGACTCTTGGACCAAACACTGTGACAAAGCAGAGTTCTTCAGTTCTGAAAATGTTGAAGTGTTTGAGTCGATTAACATGGAAACGAAGGACATGTGGTTAATGATGAGAAAAGCTTACAGATACGTGTTTGATAAATATAAAGACCAATACAACTGGTTCTTTATTGCCTACCCCACT
The DNA here is from genome assembly GCA_026018925.1 of Tupaia tana. Classification (NCBI taxonomy): domain Eukaryota; kingdom Metazoa; phylum Chordata; class Mammalia; order Scandentia; family Tupaiidae; genus Tupaia; species Tupaia tana. The sequence continues at coordinate 47,369,931 of JAKSZU010000005.1, read as the reverse complement.
ACATTTGCTATTATTGAAAACCTAAAGTATTTTTTGTTAAAAAAGGATCCATCACAGCCTTTCTATCTAGGCCATACTATAAAATCTGGAGACCTTGAATATGTGAGTGTGGAAGGAGGAATTGTCTTAAGCATGGAATCGATGAAGAGACTTAATAGCCTTCTCAGGAACCCTGAAGAGTGTCCCAAACAGAGAGAGCTGATTTGGAAGATAGCTGAAGATATGCAGCTAGGGGTCTGTCTGAAATATGCTGGAGTGTTTGCAGAAAATGCAGAAGATGCTGATGGAAAAGATATGTTTAATACCAGATCTATTAGACTTTTTATTAAAGAGGCAATGACTTATTACCCCAACCAGGTAGTAGAAGGCTGTTGTTCAGATTTGGCTGTTACTTTTAATGGACTGACTCCTAATCAGATGCATGTGATGATGTATGGGGTATACCGTCTTAGGGCATTTGGCCACGTTTTCAATGACTCATTGGTTTTCTTACCTCCAAGTGGTTCTGACAATGACTGAGAAGTGAACAAGAGCATGTATATGATCACTGTGTAGGACATGTGTTGTCATTATTTATAATGATGACTACATATCCAATGAAGCAGTTATGTTTCTTTTCTTTTTCTTTTCTAATTTAGTGGGACTGGTATAATCATATATTAAAGTTGAATAGTACATTGTTAAATTAGGTGGTACTTTTCTCTTAAAACACATGAAAATTTTAAGTGTATTGAAAATAAATGTTTTAAGAATAATAATTTGAGGGACCAGCAGTTGGAGTAATGGCTATGTCTCTTAACTCCCATGTAGCTGACCGCGGTTCAAGTCCCGGACTCGGTGGCTTAAACTCACACCGGGCACATATGTGTGCGTGCCCAAGATCCCGAGAAGAGAATGGAGGAGAAGGGATTGTGACGTGGCCATCCCCCCTGGGAGATGATTTCTCGCTTTCTGTCTCTGTCTCTCTCTGTCTTCCTGGCAAGCGCATGCTTCCTATAGCAAAAACCTCTCAAAAAAAAAAGAGTAATAATTTTTCAAATAAAGGATATAGATATTTATAAATGTTATATTTATGCCATACATCCTAAACTATGAACATTAAAAGTCTATGTAACATATTTTTGCTGATTAAACAATGTAACATGTCTTTTTAACTTTCTAATGTATTCAAATGAGATCCCTACTTGTGAATTATTGATTAAAGTAAATCTGTCAGCTATGAAAAATAAAAAACAGATCTATAGAAAGAGTCAGTTAAGGAGACTGAGAAGGGCTGACTGTGACTGACAATAGTAAGGAAAGAACATTAGGAATAAATTTCTTTTATTAATAAAAATTTAGGTTTTTTTTAAAGAATTAATTTTATTAATTATTATTATTGGTTTTAATCTGCTATGGGCACGAACACTCAACATAGAGAGAGTGTGAGAAAGCAAGCTGCCAGGTCTGGCTCTCGAATTGCCGTCAGCCATGTGGGAGTCCAATGCCTTGACCACCATGCCACCTGCTGGCCCTAAAATTAGTTTTTAAAAATCAAAGTTATAGGGATCAACAGGTTGCATAATGGTTATGTTGCTGGACTCCCATGTAGTCGACCGCAGTCCAAGTTCCAGACCCTAGGGCTTAAAACTTAGGCACGTGTGCATGGGTTCCCAAGATCCTGAGAGGAGAATGGAAGAAAAAGGATTGTAGCATAGTCATCTCCCAAGGGGTGATTTCTTGCTTTCTGTCTCTGTCTCTCTGGTGAGCACATGCATTCTATAGCAAAAATCTCTCATTAAAAAAAAAAGTCAAAGTTCCACACGTTCATAGTTTTAAAAGTAAAATTATTCGGTAGGCTTCATAATGTTTCTTCTGATATTTACCTCCTAAATGCTCTCTTTTTTTAAAAAAAAGTGTATTTATTGGATTGTTGGAAAAATCATGATGTATTTTTACATAGAGAAAAAATACGCCATGACTTTTTCTGACAACCCAGTATTTATTTCTTGTTTGTGCGGGGTGGGCGGGGGGGGAGGGACCTTGACAAGGTCTTCACACGACAATCGACCCTCCATCTCTTCATCTCTGCAGTCAGTTAGGATCACGGGTGTGCCCATAGGCATGCCTGACATGTTCGGCAGACTTGGGACATGGACCTGGAGCCTGTCCGTGTAGCCTCCAGTGTCACACAGTAGCACTCCTATCTCCTGCACTGCAACTGGGCTCCTCCAAAATTTCTAAATAGCCATTTTAGCTGGTCTTTATTTTTCTCTTTTGGTCTCTATAGGCTTCCTTCTATTGAAGACACAGATTCACCTTTTATTTTAAAATAAATTTATTTATTTCTTCCATGAGAGAGATAGAGACAGAAGAAGATACACGCCCCAACAGAGACACAGATATACACCTCAACAGGGTCTTTATGCCATGACTCATCCCCCAATCCCAACCTGCCCAGCTCATCATGTGTGTGCAGGTGCACAGCTCTCGTGTTCAGGGGAGTCCTAGAATTCAATCCCAGGACCTTTCCCATATGGGTTCAGTTGTACCACCAGTGTGTCACCATCTGGCCCCAAGATTTACTCTATGCCAACACACGTGACCCTCATACTCACTTGCACATACTGATTCATACAGACACAGACTCTAATTATAGTTACATCACAATTGCTTGTAAAGTTAATACATAGCATTGACTGTATTAGAATCCTGTTGCAAGTCTGCCGCTCTGGCTGCCAGAAGGTCATCACAAGATCTCATGAATAGATGCTTCTGCTACTTGATGCCTATTACAAGGCGGCGCTATTCCCCCTTTACCAAATGAGCCCCAACAGGCTAAAGACACAATAGCCAAATCACAGCTAAGACCAGACTGGAATTTTTTTTTTTAAGAATTATTTTATTTAACTTTATTTATCCATTTATTTATTTATTTTAATTTGACCAGAGAGAAAGAAAGAGAGAGGGAGAGAGAGAGAGAGAAAGTGAGAAAGCAAGCCACCAAGTCCAGGACTGGAACTCTGGTCAGCCATGTGGGAGTCCAGCACCCCAACCACCACACCACCCGCCGTCCACCAGACTGGAGTATTTAAATGCAAATGTTATTAACAGCCAGAGTAGGAATCAACCCACAGTTTTCCTTTTTTTTTTTTTTAAATTTTTGCCAGGGCTCACGAATGCTTGCCAGAGAAAGACAGAGAGGGAGAAAGCACCCCTCAATGGGTGTGGTCATGTCACAATCTCCTCTCTCCTCCATCCTTTCAGGATTTGAGGCATGCATGCACACATGACCAGTGTGTTTTTCAAGCTTCCAAGTCCAGGATTTGAATTCACTCATGGTTAGCCATGTGGGATCAGAGTCCCTTAACCACCAGCCTATGGGGTCAGATCAGCAAACATTTTCTGTAAAGGGCTAGATTGTAGATATATTACTCTTTGTGGGCCAGGCACACAGGCAAAACAGAGATATTATGAAGATGCTAACATAACTTTTAAAGTGTACCTATTAAAAAATGTAAAATCCAGGGCTAGCAGTTGGGGTAACAGCTATGTTGTTGGATTCCCATGTCATTGACCTTAGTTTGAGTCCCAGACCCAGTGGCTTAAACTCATGCTGAGTGTGTATGCGTGCGTGCCCAAGATCCTGAGAGGAGAATGAAGGAGAAGGGATTGTGGTGTGTCCATCCCCCCTGGGGGGTGATTACTTGCTTTCTGTCTCTCTGTCTCTCTCTTTCTGGCGAGCGCACAAACCTCTCCAAAAAAAAAAAAAAAAAAAAGTAAAGCCCATCTTAGCTCTAGGGCTGTACGGAATCAGGCAACTGGGTGGATTTGGCCCACAGAGTAAAGTTTCCTGAACCCAGGGCATAAAAATGTAAATGATGGGACCAGCAGGTGGCGTAGTGCTTACATCCCTGGACTCCCACATAGTTGACTGCAATTTGAGTGCCAGACCCCAGCGGTTTTAAACTCAATGCTGGGTGCCTGTGCATGTATGCCCAAGATCCCAAGAGGAGAATGGAGGAGAAGGGATTGTGGACTGGCCACCCCACTTTGGGGGTGATTTTTCACTTTCTGTCTCTCTTGTGAGTGCATGTGCCCTTTAGCAAAAATCTCTTTCTCTCTAAAAAAAGGTAAATGATATCGAAATAAATAAATGCAAAAAGGAACATAAAATTAAATAAACTAGATTTCTATAGGGTGTTTTTAAATGTTCTCCTTTCTCTCTGAAGGCTCAGTAATCTTTAGGCTATGAAATAAACTGACAGCCAAATTAACAGGAAAAAAATCAGTTATTTTATGTATACTTATTTGTACGGGAGCTATATTATAATACAAAACCCATAGAAGGGCCAGATGATTGAAGGTTTTATACTGTACAGAAAAGAATTGAAGTTTGGGGGTTAAGCTATGAACGGTGAAGGGATGAGATGGAAAGATAGTCCTGTTTATCTGGACCAGGTCTCAACCTCTCATTTTCTTCTTCCTGTGTATAGGAAGGTAAGAAGTGGCTCAGCTGAAGCCTATTTGTAGGGTGCCTATGATCACCAGAGAGAGACAGAAAGAGGAAAAGTAAAAAAGTGCCTCCCCACTCCATGGTCATGGTGCAACCCCTTTTCCTCCATTTATTCCCTCCCTTTGGGGTTTTGGGCACATATGCACCTGGTGTTTTTTTTCTTTCTTTCTTTCTTTCTTTCTTTCTTTCTTTCTTTCTTTCTTTCTTTCTTTCTTTCTTCTTCTTTTTTTTTGGAGAGGTTTTTGCTATAGGGCACGTGCGCTCGCCAGACAGACAGAGAGACATATAGACAGAAAGCGAGAAATCACCCCCCAGGGGGGATGGTCACGCCACAATCCCTTCTCCTCCATTCTCCTCTCGGGATCTCGGGCACGCACACACACACGCCTGGCGTGAGTTTTAAGCCACCGGGTCTGGGTCGCGAACTGCAGTCGACTACGTGGGAGTCCAGCGACATAGCCATTACGCTAACTGCTGGTTCCCCACCTGGTGTGTTTTTCAAGCTGCTGAGTCTGGGACTTGAACCATGCAGCTAGTCACGTGTGATTCAGATGCCTTATCCTCTATGCCCCTGGCTGGTTGGATATATACTTTATTTACAAAAATTTTAGTTTTCTTTTTTGAGAGAGAGAGAGAGAGAGAGAGAGAGAGGCATTTTGACAAGGTCTTGCTGATTCTTGATTCTTCTACCCCAGTTTCCCGATTCTTCTACCCCAGCCTCCCAAATAGCCTGTTTAGGTTGGGCTAGGAAAGGAACTCAGGTCTCCTATGTGGCTTCAGACACCATGAGGTGGTGCCCTCCTGCTTGCACCACTTTGACACCACCAGCTTTTTTGGTTATTGCTTTTAAAGCTAATTTTGTATCTGTAGCTCCTCTAGAGACATCTCAAAATATGCCAGAGAAGTATATTTTGGGATGTATAACAGTCTCTTTAGAGAGACAGAACCAATGGGATATGAGAGGATTTATTGGGAGAATTGGCTCCCGTGGTTATGACAGCTGAAAAGCCCCACAAAACACCATCTGGAAGCTGGAGACCCTGCGATGTCAGTGGCATGGCTCAATCAAGTCCAAAGGCCTCAGAAGCAGGAAAGCCAATGGCATAATCACACAGGTTGAAAGCCCGAGAACGCCGGGGTAGGCACGGAGTGAGCTGGTTAGTGTAAATCCTGAAATCCAAAGGCAGGTGAGCCTTAAGTTCTGATGTCCAAGGCAGAAGTAGAAAGCCACTATCTCATTCTAAAAAAAAAAAAAAAAAAGAAAGAAAAAAGAAAAATAAATAAAGAAAAGAATAGCCTGCCTTCTATATTTATTCTCTCTGGGTCCCCCACCAATTGAGTGACGATTTCCTCACTGAGAGCAGATCTTCCTCACCTAGTCCACTCAGACTCACACTCTGGAATCATGGACACACCCAGAAAAACATTTTACTAGGTTTCTAGGCTTTCCTTAATCTAGTACAGTTGACTCCTAAAATTAGCCATCACAGAGTGGCATATTTTGGCCCCCCACATTCCCAAGTACAGCTCAGCAGACCTCATGTGGGTTCCCTGCACTTTTGGTCTTAGCGTTTTCTCTACTGGAATACACTTATGGGAGCAGTGTACTTGTGTACAGTGTAATGAGCCGGGCTCATTACTGTGGTGTTATCAGCAGGGAAGGGACAGACCATTTTAAAAAAACCTTTACCCTGGCCCCCATCTCCCCGCCAACTCCCAAATTATGTCTTCTTCACAAGTGCTTCTATTTACCGGCACCGACCATGCTGGGTGCTATGACAAGCACTAGGTTACAGTACTGAGCAAGACTTGGCCTGTACCCAGAGGAGCTTGTCTGGTGGGGAGACTGACAAGGAAACTGCTCATTGGACTGAAGCGTGGTAACAGTTGTGATAGCGGCATGGATGTGCAGACGGGGCACCAACTTCATCCAGGTTTTAGGAATTAGAAGAGACTTCAAGGGGAGATGACATCCACGCTGAAGCCTGAAGATGACAAGAAATTAGCAAGGGGAAGAGTTCAGCAGGTGTAAGGTAGCATGTGCCAAGTTGCATTGGTGAAAAGGAGTTATTGGCACGTATGGGGAGCTGTGAGTGTTTTATAGAGCTACTCACTACACAGAAGGTCAGTTCTCAACAAAACACCTGTAACCGAGAAAGAGCAAATGTTGCCAAAAGCAACATTCCTATAAATCAGAAATTCTCAAGCTTTAGTAGTATTGCCATTTTGATCATTCTTTGTTGAAGAAGCCTGTCCTGGGCATGACTGGATGTTTAGCAGCATCCCTGGTCCCTACCCTGTGGATGCCAGCAGCAAGCACTCAATTATGACAGCCAAAAAAATCTCCAACTGTCTCCTGGGGGGACAACTCTTCTGCTGGAGAATAACAGCTATATGATATAATGATGAAAAAAATCTCACTGTCTCATTTCCAGTACATCAGCTGGGAACACGTGCCCATCCAGGCAATCATGTTAGAGTACCTTTAGCTCAATACTGCTCCTAGGGACAGGGAAGGTGACCAGATATCTCAGTCATGTACCACCTCCTTTCTCCACCAGCCATGGAAAGCTACCCCTAAAAGCAGTCTGAATAAGGCCTTTTATTTTGCATGGCACCACACAACCAGAATAACCAAGAAAATCTCTCCTGACAAGAGGTAGGACTACATTACAATGTATCAGCATCATTTCTGTAGTTCAGTGTTGCACAAACATGTATTAAATTCTAGCTGAGGGCCAGCCACATAGGCTAGTGGTTAAGAGAAGCCAGATTCCATGTGGCCAACTCTGGTTCAAATCCTGTCCCTGGCAGCTTAAAAAGCACACAGGTTACAAATCCTGACAGGATGGAGAGATGGAGAAGGGATTGTGGTGTGACCATGCCTGACTGGGAAGAATCCTCTCCCTCTCCATTCTCTCTGTTTTTCTTTGATGAACACACCTGTCCTCTGGCAATTAAAAAAATCTGGCTGATTCCAAATCATTTACTATTCATCAATACTATACAGTGAAAATGCAACTGTCAAGATGATGAAAACCATGGGTGAGGAACGTTTCCTACTGCCCAGCTCCTTATGGGGGCTGATATCCACCTCAGGGAGTTAGCACTGGCTTATAGCTGTGTGGCCTTCTCTGTTCTAAACAGTGGCGTGCACAGTGTGCTAATAAAAGGCCTAAATGAAGATGAGGCTAAAATCCCAGCTACTTGAAAACTGTCCATGTGGATGGACTTCAGAATGCAGAGGTAGGTGAGAGGTAGGTAAAAGGGTGAGAAGAATGGGAAACTGGATCCCTGTGGCTGGAGAGCTCTAAGGCCCCAGGGTCAAGAGCCTTGTCTGGCAGCTTAGGGTTTACCCTTAATCCTGAGGACACTGGAGAGAAAGAATCTTAAGCTCATGAGTGACATGGTCAGATGGGTTTGGAAGATATTTCTACAGTGCTTACATTTCACGAAATGCGTTATTGCATACTTCACCTCATTTAACTTTCTACAGGATATTGTTCCCAACTTCTCACTGAGAACTTTAATTAGCTGAGACATTAATTAACCAGGGCCAGAGAGCTAGTAATGTTGTGGCCTAATTGAGAACCAGATAGTCTTATGAAAACAAAGAACCAGGTTGTAGAACCCATATGGCTATCTGGGTGTGTTTACTGTAGTCAGATAAAAATCTTACGTGGTGAACTGGTATTGGGGGTGGGAGACTGAAGGCAACGAATAGGTGAAAATGATCTCGGTTTGGCAGAAACTAGCACCGAATAATTAGTAAATATGTTTCTGGACTTACCATTTTTTGTTTATGTTATTCTCATTTCTAATCTGGTCATGCTCCTGTAACCAAGTTTTTATTCCTTACAGAAGTGATTTCCAAGCCAGGGACTTTTGGGAGGACTCAAGGTTACTTCAGGGGACTGGAAAATTCAATATGCATTTCATAGCATGCAATACAAATACCACTGTCTATTTTGTAGCAACTCCAAATGTTTTTGTTTTGTTTTTGCAATAGGGCACATCCACAGGAGGATGGCCACGCCGCAAACCCTTCTCCACTACTTGCCTTTCGGGATTTTTTTTTTTTTTTTTTTTTTGGAGAGATTTTCGCTATAGGGCGTGTGCGTTCGCCAGACAGACAGAGAGAGACATTAGAGACAGAAAGCAAGAAATCACCCCCCAGGGGGGATGGTCACGCCTCAATCCCTTCTCCTTCATTCTCCTCTCGGGATCTTGGGCACGCACACACACGCGCCTGGCGTGAGTTTTAAGCCACCGGATCCGGGATGCGAACCACGGTTGACTACGTGGGAGTCCAGCGACATAGCCATTATGCTAACTGCCGGTTCCCGCCTTTCAGGATTTTTGGGAATGCATGCGCACATGCGTCTAGTGTATTTTTCAAGCCATCAGGTCCAGGACTCGAACCACACAGATGGCCATGTGGGATCCAACAGTTGCTTTAACCTCTCCACCACTGGCTGGCCCCACAAAGTTTTAAAAAGTTCAGTTTGAAGGGACCTTTATACTTGAAACGTCAGACATTCACATATTTTCCTGTTATATATGCATGTGCACAAGCTGTTGGGGCTTAGGTAGTGGCAGGGTTTGGTTGTCCACCGAAAGACAGTCTAGTACCTTCGCATGCTCATGACACATGTTCATGAGTTTGGAAAGAATGTGTGAGGTGGGGGCGGGGGTGGGGTGGATAAAGCCATGGACTTATTTTCCTGCCCTAGAAAATAAGAAATTCCTATGACTTTCTCTCACAGGCTGAGATTGTATTTTTTTTTTCAGAGAGTTGTTTTTGTTTTTGTTTTTTTTTTGCTATAGAGCATATGCGCTCACCAGAGAGAACATGAAATCACCTCCCAAGGGGAGATGGCCACACTGCAATCCCTTTTCCTCCACTCTCCTCTCGGGATTTTGAGCATGTGTATACACGCACCTGTATGAGTTTCAAACCCATGTCTGGGACTCAAACCATAGTCAGCCATGTGGGGAGTCCAGGGCCCCAACCACTATGGCACCTGCTGGCCCCAATTATATTTGTTTTTATGGCCAGGATTCAGGTGACTCTTTAAGAGTCCAAACTGTATTGATTTCATAACAGCATGTGAACAAAATCCAGGAACTCAGAGTTCAAGTTGGGGAACAGAAAAAGGAATTGTCCAACCTGGGGCCTGAGCTGGAGAAACGGGAGAAGGGAATGAGGGAGAGTTGGCTCTGGGCCTGATTCTGGCACAGGTCAGGCACTTCACAAAATCTGGTTTCTCATCTGTAAAGTGGAAATAACAGTCTGGTGGCTTCAGTAAACTAATGAATAAAAAGAGCTCTGGGGCAGCACTTTGCACAGTAGATGCAAGGTTTATACACAGTTACTCGTCGACTCAGCAACCTCACCTCTAGGGATTTACCCTAAAACTATACCTCCTCCCATAAAAACAATGTATATAAAAGTTTATCTACCATATCATCATTTGACAAAATAGTGCGAACAACCCGTAGGTCGTATACATTAGGTTTGACTGCTGCATCACCTTCAGCTATTAGCCAGTTATTAGCTTCAGTCTGTAGATCAGAAATATAGCGTGGCATGCTGGATTCTGTGCTTGGGATACCAGGAAACTGAAATCAAAGTGTTGGCTCGGCCCAGTAGAGAACCAAGAGAATGTCCGCTTCCTAGCCCTTTCTTAGCGTGTGAAGAATTTAGTTCTTTTGTAGTGGTAGACTGACGCTGCTGCTTCCTTCCTGGGTGTCAACCGGGGGGCACTCTCTGCTCCCAGAGGCCACCTGCATTCCTTGCCACATAACTCCTTCAACCTTAAGAACAACATACATCAAAATGTTTCTTGTGATTTGAATCTCTGACATCGTCTGTGATCAGCAAGAGAATACTCTTTGCTTTTAAAGGGCTCATGTGATTAGGTAAGGACCACTGGATAATCTCCCTGACACAGGGTCAGATGATTTGAGAACTTAATTACAAATGCAAAATCCTTTCATAGCGTTTGTTTCTTACATTAGTGTTTGATTGGATAACTGGGGCAAGTATCTGCACACTAGGGCCGAATTAGGGGGTGTCTTGGAATTCTGTCTACCTATCTTACCATAGGAAGGTGACTGAACAATCTGGGATCCATCCAGAGAACCACGCTGCAGTAATAAAGGATGAGGAAGGCCTGTGGGAATCCTGGAGTGATTTCCAGGATATATATATATATATTTTGGATACATTATATTTTGCTAAGTGAAAAAAGCAAGGTTGAATAAACTGTGGTATCTTTTATGTAAGAGAAGGCAAAGTAAGAAAGTTGTATGTTGGGACCAGCAGTTAGCATAATGGCTATGTCGCTGGACTCCCATGTAGTCGACCATGGTTCAAGTCCCGGACCCGGTGGCTTAAAACTCATGCTGGGCATGTGTGCGTGCGTGCCCAAGATCCTGAGAGGAGAGTGGAGGAGAAGGGATTGTGGTATGGCCATCCCCCCTGGGGGGTGATTTCTCGCTTTCTGTCTCTCTGTCTCCGTCTGTCTGGCAAGTGCACACGCCCTATAGCAAAAACCTCTTCAAAAAAAAGAAAAGAAAAGAAAAGAAAGTTGTATGTTATGGTAGGCAGCCTCTAAAATGGCACCCAAGGGTCCTAGCCTCCTGATATTCATGGCCTTAGTTAGTCCTTTCCCCTTGACTGTGTGTGTGTGTGTGTGTGTGTGTGTGTTTGTGTGTGTGTGTAGCAGGGGACTTATTGACTTGCTTCTAGCCAACAGAATACAGCAGAAGTGGGCTAGTCTGGTAGCACAGATGTTAACTGCTGCGTATAGGAAGCTGGATGTCACATGGCCAGTTGTGGTTCAAATCCCAGCCTTGGTGGTTTGAAAAACATGCTAGGTGTGTATACATGTATGCAAGCCCCAAATCCAGATGGGATGGAGAAATGAAGAGAAAAGGATTATGGTATGACCGTATCCCACTGGAGAGGGCTTTCTCTTTTTCACATGTGTGCACATAAGTGTGTGAGACCATTAGCAATAAAAAGAAAAGAAAAGAAATACAGCAGAAGTAGGGGTGACACTATTGTATTAGATCACAAAAAGACTATGCCTTCTATTTTGGAAGATCTTTCTCTCTGTAGGGTGAAACAAGCTGCTATATTGTCAGTAGTTTTATGGAGAGGGCCATGATGCAGAAAACTCTCTTCAGCTGTTGTGGGTTGAACTGTATCTCTCCCCCAAAATATATGGAGGCCCTAGATCACCTGGTACCTTATTTGGAAATAGGGTCTTTGTAGAAGCAGTCTAGTTAGGTGAAGTTACTCTGGATCAGGGTTGGCCTGAGTCCAATGGCTGATGTTCTTGGAAGAAGGAAATCTGGACACAGAGATACACTCACAGAATGCACACCATGTGAAGAAGGCAGAGGCAAAGGTTGGAGCTGCAAGCTAGGGAACACCAAGGATTGTCAGCAACTACCAGAAGCTAGGAGAGAGGCAAGGAAAGGTTGTCCTCGAGAGACTTCAGACAGAACATCTTGACGTCTAAGCCTTCTTAGACTTCTAAGCCTTCAGAACCATGAGAGAAAAAGCTCTTCTTTTTTTTAAGCCATCCAGTTTGTGTTAATTACGGAAGCCACAGGAAACTAAATACATCAGCCAAGAGCCAGTGAAGACATGAAACCTGCCAACAGCCACGTGAGTGAGCCTGAAAGAGGATCTGCTGAGGCTGCCAACATCCAGGCTGAGTGAGCTCTGAAACCATCCAGTCAAGCCTTGATATGACTGCAGCCCCAGATGGCCCCCTGATTGCAGTCTTGTGGGTACCTGGGGCGGTTCCTGCATTTCTGACCTACAGAAACTGTGAGGTAATAAAAGTTGGTTTTGTTTTTTGTTTGTTTAAAATGTATCCATTTCTTTCTTGAGAAGGAGAGGGAGGAAGAAGGAGAAAGAGAGAGACACCCCCAGCAAGGTCTTAATGCTGCGATCCACTCCTATCCTCAGTCAGCTCCAGATCATGACAAGTTTGTGCTCATTGTACTCAGGGAGGTCTCTGGACACAAACCTGGAATCTTTCCATGTGGGTCAGTCTCTCAGAACATCATGCTTTACCATGGCACCACTGTCCAGTTCCAATGTTTGTCATTTTAAACTGCTAAATTTGGAATAATTTGGCATAAAGCAATAGATAAATAGAACACACACACTTAATGGTGGGGGGGTGTGGAAGAATGATCTAGAAACTAATGATGGTTAGTTATTAATAGGAGATTATTGATAGTTACTGATGGCGGTGAGTGGGAATGAAGTGCAGGAGACAGGAATAGAAGTAGGACATCTCTGAGTATAACTTCCATAAATTTTGATTTTTGAACCGTGAGAATGCCTTATAAACTCAATAAATACAAATAAATTTAAAAGCTGAAAAAAGCATCTAAAATTGATAAATAAAAATGAGAACTCTAACACTATATTAAATTGATAACATAATTATATTGAAATATAAATTTAAGTAATTTTGGAACACAAAATTGAACATCATTTGAAAAGAAATATTATAAAGATTGAAAAAAAAACTGCAAAGAAATCTTGAAATTAGAAGATTTGTTCCTGGTGTTTGTACTTATATATAAGGTTCTACTCCTCTGGGGATACTGTAGGGCAGGATGCACATGTAAATATAGCGATGCCGATGGAACCAGGATTTTCCACCATAAAGAGAAGGAAGATACAAATATGAAAAGCAAAATGTTAGAATAAACCCTATGGTATTGGATTTTGAATTGGAAGTATCAGTAAAACTCATGATTTAAAAAATGTATCTATGGGCAGGGCCAGCAGGTGGTATATAATGGTTAAGGTGCTGGATCCTACATGGCAAACTCTGTGGTTCAAGTCCCAGACCTGGCATCTTGAAAAACATGCCAAGTACCTGGGTGTGCATACCCAAAATCCTAAGGGGAGAATGGAGAAGGGATTGCTATGTGGCTCTCTTTCCTGGGGGGTAATTTCTTACTTTCCCTCTCTTTCTGGTTAGTGCACATGGCCTTTGGCAAAAATCTTAAAAACAAAAAACAAACAAACAAGAAAATGCATCTGGGGGGCAGCAGGTGATGTGCTGGTTCAGGTGGCTGGATCCCACATGGCTGACTGCATGGTTCAGGTCCCAGACCCAGTGGCTTGAGAAACATGCCAGAGATCTGTGTGTGGAGTTCCCAAAATCCTGAAAGGAGGGAGAGACAGAGGAGAAGGAATTGCAGCATTACCATTTCCCATAAGAGGTGCTTTTTCACTTTCTCTCTCTCATTCTTTTTCTGTCACGCATGCATGTGGGTATGGCCCAGCTGCAATGACCCAGTAGTTGTGCAACGCTGGAAGCCATAGAGAAGATTGGGGTTTGGTTCCCAGGTGGACTTGTATATGCCAAAGCCCATGATCCTGGCTGGGAGAGAAAGGCTGGGAGAGGATCATGGCATGGGATCTAGTTGAGGGCTCTTGTCTTTCTGTGTCTCTCACACATGAAAGAAATCAAATAAACTTTAAAAATATATTACATAAAATATTTATTATAAAATATCTGTTCTCTCTCTCTCTCTCTCTCTCTATATATATATATATATATATGTATATATATATATATATACATACTCAGTCCTGCAGTTGAGCCTGAGTTGGAGGAGGTGGAAGCTGCTGCCGACAGGTAAGTGCTTTGCCTGCGTCTCCTCTCACCCTCCTCTTCTTTCTCACCTGCCCTCTCTTTCCTGTAGTCCAACGCCAAGGTGCTGTGGGTGTTCTGGGGGCCATGGTATCTGCTACTGTTTGGGTAAAAGGTATATTGTTCGTTGCTCTACACATACACACACACACACACACACGCACATACACGGAAAACTAAGCATGAATTTCAAATAGGTTTTGCACCAGAATGAACTCATGCTTTGAATTCTTTGATGAACCCTTTGAGTCCCCTCATGCAAAGTGCAATATAAAGAGAGAGACTGAGAATTCATAGGTTTTGTGCCACCAAGCAAGGAAATGCTCAAAGATTGATAGGAAACATAAAACGATACAGAAGCTACAAGAAAAGATTTGCACTGGCCAGATATAGGCCAGCTTTGACCGGGAAGGACTTTGACATCATGGATAATGATGTCAAATCAATCATGCCTCTGTATGTGAGGCAATGGGAAATACATATCTTCACCTCCTACTTTTCTCACTAAAATGTTTAGCCTGCATCTAAAGAAACAATCTCATAAATCCAGAACACGATAGCTTATAGGATAACTGACCTAGACTTCAGATATGCCAAAGTTATGAAGGAGTTTATGTAGAGACATGCAGTCAAGTGCAGATCCTGTGTGTGTACAACATATGGGGCCAATAAAAGACATTTAAATATGGACGGTCTGTTGGTTGATTTCACTGAAATGGCATTAAATTTCTTGTGTGTGATAAAGGTGAGGCATTAAGAGGTGGAACTAGGGAACCAGCAGTTGGCGTAATGGCTATGTCGGTAGACTCCCACGTAGTCGACCACGGTTCACGTCCTGGACCCGGTGGCTTAAAACTCACGCTGGGTGTGTGTGCGTGCGTACCCAAGATCCCAAGAGGAGAATGGAGGAGAAGGGATTGTAGCATGACCATCCCCCCTAGGGGGTGATTTCTCGCTTTTTGTCTCTATGTCTCTCTCTGGCCAGCGCACGCGCCCGATAGCAAAAAAAAAAAAAAAAAAAAAAAGAAAAAGGTGAAACTAGATCGTTTGTAACTTTCCAATGGTTCAGGGAGAAGAAAACTATACAAGTAGAAAGAACGCAAATGGAGGCCCGCAGGTGGCGGTGGTTAAGGTGCTGAAGTCCCACATTACCAACCACAGTTCAAGTCCTAGACCTGGTGACTTGTTTTCAATCTCATCTCTTTCTCCCTCTGTCTCTCTCTGGTCAAACTGAATAATAATAACAAATACAGTTAAGTAAATTCTTTTAAAAAAAGGAAAACGTTAGCAGTTGGTAAATCTGGATAAGGGATATACTGTTCATAGTAGGGTTCCTTCAATTTTTCGGTAGGTTTGCGCATTTTCACATATAAAAGGCTGGAGTTAAAAGTAAGTTCAATTTCTCTAACGACTAGGGAGGCTCCCATGGACACACAGAACTCAACTCCTATGGCGGCGTTCCCAGTTTCTCTTTCCGGACGGGCGGAGTCAAGATCCAAGGCCGCAGAGGGCGTCACCGAGTCCCAGGCAGCTTCTTCCGCAGTCAGCGCGTACTTAAGATCCAGTGTTGGACTCGGCAGGTCCAATGCGGCCTCCGCAGCCTTCGAGCTGGGACTAGGGCGTGTCCTGGGCGGGGTTTATGCCGGCAGTAGCCAATGGGGGCTGAGGAGGTGGGCGGGGCTGCGGGCAGCTCTTGGGCCGCCCCCGGCACTCTATAGCCTTATTCCACCTCCGCCCGGGTCACCAGCTCCGGTTGCAGAAGTGCTCGAGCCGGAGCGGGTGCAGGCAGTCGCTGTCGGGTAAGTGCGTGGCCCGCGCCTTCTCTTGTGCTCCTATCCTCTCTCCTGCCCTTCATTCCTGCGGCGTCTGGAGCTCAGAGGCTGCGGTGTCTGGTGAGCCTGGAGGCTCCCGGGCGTGCCCTGCGTCTGCCTGTGCACCCCTGTTGCGATGCAGGGCCGGTCGTGGTAGGACACGAGGTTCCTGGGCCCAGGGTTTGGCCCCACTTCTCGGGCTCCTGCTGCCTCGGATCCGGTCGGTTATCAAGGATTGGAGTGATTCCTGCTCCAAAGTCATTATGTCCAAATGTGAAGCCCATTCCGTCACCTGTGCATTTGCGCCTTGGCTCCCACGGTTTGTTTCTCT
The DNA here is from genome assembly GCA_026018925.1 of Tupaia tana. Taxonomy (NCBI): domain Eukaryota; kingdom Metazoa; phylum Chordata; class Mammalia; order Scandentia; family Tupaiidae; genus Tupaia; species Tupaia tana. Next base: position 47,353,596 of record JAKSZU010000005.1, on the reverse strand, counting down.
TGCCGACGCATCCCTCCCACTCGTGGCTTCATTCAGACTGTGCAGCCCGAGAGCCGGCGAACTTCCCATCTGGGAAAGGGCGTTCTTCTCTGAACTGCTCACGGAACATGCTAGGTTGTCTGACATTTGCATGGATCGGTCGAATGCATTTGCGCAAGTAATGTAGTTTTAAGGTCTTTCTTGTAGTGTCATGAAAAGCACTTGCCTAAGATCAACTTTACTGTTTCTGTTTCTGCGGAAGAATAGCTAAACAATGTCGGAGCTGCCCTGCAGACTGTAGGTGCGCCCTATTGTGTAGTGAGAAGGTTGAAAAGCATGAATTCTGCTTTTGGCTTTGTCGCTGCTAAGCTTTGTGACCCTGGACGCAGTTAATGCATGTGAAATGAGATACGAATCTAAGATTTTTAAACCCCAGTAAGGAAAGTTTACTTTTTGTTCTGCACTTTTAAAAAAGAATAGGAAATAGGAAAGTTCATGAAAGGGCAGCGTGTCAGGGAACAGATTTTTGAGAGCATGGAAGTTTAGAGACTGTTTACACTTGAAGATTATAGATGGTAAAGGGAACACCAAGTAAGATTGAAAGAATTTATCACGAATTAATTTTATAAGAGAACTTAGAGAATTTTCAAAAGTACCAGCCACGGATATGCACTGTATTTAATTACCCCTCTATAGCTGTACAAGTGAGGTCAGGAGAAAATAAATGCTAAGTAACGGTATAAGAGAAAATGTAGGGGCCAGGTGGTGGTGGGCTGTAATACAGCTGGGACCCACATGTGAAAGGTGGGTCCTCCTGGGACCCCCCTGAGCACACTGGGCACACGTGTGTGCATCCATGATTTAGGCCAGCCGAGATGGGTATGTCACAGAATGGAGACCCAGTTAGGGGTGCCTGTGTCTGTTTTCCTGTCTCTAGAGAAGAAATAAATTGATTTTTTAAAAAATTTGGTAGACAGCATGTGTAACTTAGCATATACTTTATGTATGGAGAGAATCCTTTGGAATTTTTAATATACATAGACATGTTCATTCAGAAAGCTTTTTTAAAAATAGAAAGTTTTGTATTTTCCCTGTGGACAAATTCTTCATTTATTCCAGATCAATAGTCTTTGCTATCCTCTCATCCACCAATACTTTTTAGCTGTACCTTTGGAAGATAGTGCCTGGCTGCAGAGTAGAACATGGAGGAAAAAAGTGCCATCCTGTGGAGAGACCTTAGTTTGAATACCCTGCAGCCGTGACTGAGGAAAGTTGTTTTTCCTTTCTGAGGTAGTGTATCCTTAGTTGTGAAATGTGCATGGGTAATGAGGCTTATGTCATAGGATGGTGAAAATTACATAGAGTCTTTGTGTGAAAAATGTAGAGCAATGACCAACCTCTGGTATTTGGAATTGACAGCTATTGTTAGTACTGTAAGTGTAGAGTAGCCTCACCCTGGGTTTTGGTCCAGCTTAAGAATATATTTAGTAGGAAGGGAACTGCAAAGTCAAGCGTGATCTGCATCCACTGCCTGATGCTGGCATTTCTCCTTAGTTATTTCCCTGAATCTGGGATAAGATGCTATCCAGACGCCACTGACTGCTGAAGACACGTCAGTCTGGATGTCTTGGCACTTCAATCCATAGAGTTGGGAACTTGGGGGGAAAAAAAAAAGAAAGAAAAGAAAAGAAAGAAAGAACAAAAAACTATAGTTGGGGGACCAGCAATTGGCGTAATGGCTATGTCGCTGGACTCGTATGTCGCTGGACATGTAGTCGATGGGGGTTCGAGTCCCGGACCCGGTGGCTTAAACTCACGCCGGATGCATGTTCATGCTTGCCCAAGGTCCTGAGAGGAGAATGGAGAAGGGATTGCGGCATGGCCATCCTCCCCTGGGGGAGGGGGGTGATTTCTCGCTTTCTGTCTGTTTCTCTCTGTCTTTATGGCAAGTGCACGTACCCTATAGCAAAAACCTCTCAAAAACAACAACTATGGTTGGAAGTCGAGGCATGTGTGTGGGGAGAATTCCTCCAAGAGAGCTCAGAAAGTAAGAAATGGGCTAGTTTACTGTAGAGAGATTTTAGTCTAAGATAACTGAAGGCCCACCATATCTTGCTGTGGCTGGTACAGCTTAGCCAGTGTATGGTCACCCATTCCATTCTCTTTTTCTATTATTATTAGTTTTTTAATATTACATTTAACCATATATATATATATATATATATTTTTTTTTTTTTTTTTTTTTTTTTTTTTTTTTGGTGAGAGATTTTTGCCATAGGGTTTATGCACTCTCCAGAAAGACAGAAAGAGAGACAGAAAGCAAGAAATCACCCCAGGGGGGATGGCCACGCATCAATTCCTTTTCCTCTACTCTCCTCTCAGGATCTTGGGCACATGCACACACGTGTCCGGTGTGAGTTTAAGTGACTGGGTCCAGGACTCAAACCGCGGTCGACTAGATGGGAGTCCAGCGACCTAGCCATTATACCAACTGCCGGTCCCAATCATACATATCTTTACAACATCCAACATTTCTTTTTCCAGCGTGATTACCATGCATAACAGTCAAGACAAAGACATTACTATCCACCCATTTCATTCTTACCTAGGACATTTTCTTTGGATGTTTGCCCAACTGCTGAGGTACTCTTGGTTCTTATTTAAGCCAAATTATTCTTTAACTTGCTAGCTTTTACTTGGGAAGGCCCAGAAGTCTTAACTGCTTAGGGATCTAGTAACAGTATTTGGAAAGGAAAAAATAAGAGGCAAAAAGTTTTTAACTCTCTTACTAAATAACTTCTAAAACTTGTAATTGAATAGAAAATACTTTCTTAAAGTTTAGCCAGGGATACTGATGTAGTAGTGGACACCGCATACTTGCAGAAGGTAAGTTTTATTCTGGCCATGTATCTGAGTGGGAATGAATGGTATGTGATCTCTCTCATGTGATTAAAAACTATGAGGAAACTGTGAGGAGACAATTTGGCAAAAATGTCAAGCTCTCGTTGAGTACTTGCGTATGACTACAGATTACTCCAGCACCTCTAGCTTTTAATCTAACTAAAAACTTAATATCAAAGCTGACAGAGGGAGAGTAGCCAAATCTCGTTAAAACTAAACTAGCAAAACAAATTAAAGTAGTGGTATAAAACTAGAAGGTTAATTAGTAAGACAGAATGAGGTCACATGGCAGTCTAGTCTAAAAAAATTTTTTTTTAAATGAGAGTTCAATTAAAATCCCAATTCTCATAAAGTTTTGCTGACATTTTAGAGGGTATCTTGTATGCATGCATGTGTGTGGTGGGCAAATGTATATCTCTACATACATATATATGTTTTATTGCAGAAAAAGGGTGTTTGTTTGTTTGTTTGTTTGTTTTTGCTATAGGATGTGTGCGCTTGTTGGCGAGAGACATAGAAAAAGAGCGGGAAAGTGAGAAATCACCTCCTGGGGTGATGGCCATGCCACCAACCCCTTCTCTTCCATTCTTCTTGGGATTTTAGGCACACAAGTACACGTGCCTGGTATGTTTTTTAAGCCTCTAGGTCTGGGATTGAACTACACAGTTGGGCATGTGGGATCCAGTATCTTAATCTCTGTGCTACCTGCTGGCCCCTGAAAAAAAAAATCATTTTTAAATGAGACCAATAAATGGGACCAACAGATGGCATAATGGTTATGTCACTGGACTCTCACGTAGTTGACTTCAGTTCAAGTCCTAGGCCTGGTGGCTTAAAACTCACATTGGGCACATGTGCGTGCATGCCCCAAATTCCAGGAGGAGCATGAAGGAGAAGGGATTGTGGTGTGGCCATCTCCCCAGGAGGTGATTTATTGCTTTCTATCTCTCTGTCTCTCTCTGTCTTTCCAGCGATCATGCACACCCTATTGGAAAAATCTCTCTTAAAACAAACAAACAAAAAAAAATTAAGACCAAGAAAAAGAAGACCCAACTGTATTGCCATTATCAAAAATTAACTACTTAAGTAGGAATTCATGTGCTCACAGTATCCCATAGTATGAATTGGCAGTCATTTTTTTAAAAAGAATTATTTTATTTAACTTTATTTATTTATTTTAATTTGACCAGAGAGGGACAGAGCGAGAGCGAGCGAGAAGAGAAAGCAAGTTGCCAGGTCCAGGACTCGAACCACGGTCGGCCATGTGGGACTCCAGTGTCCTTAATCACCACACCACCTGCTGGGCCTGGCAGTCATTTTTTAAAATTCATTGATTTTCATCAAGAACACAGATGCTTGGGCTTTATCTCTGAGATCCTAATTCAATAGGTGGAGCACTGGTGTCTGCACTTTTAAAAACCTCTGCACTAGGTTAAGAATTACAATAGTGTCCCCTCTTACCCAGGGAAATGTTCCCAGACCCCTAGTGGATGCCTGAAACCATGATTAGTCCTGAACCCTGTATATACTATGTTTTTTCCTACATACCTCTGTGATAAAGTTTTATTCATAGGTTGAACACATTAAGAGATTAACGATAATATAAGAAAAATTATAACAATATACTTATAAAAGTTATGTGATGGTAGCCTCTCTCTCTCTCAAAGTATCTTTTATGGTTATTATTGTGCCCTAGGCACAAGGGCAAATTTACTGCCTCGAAACCCATGTAACTACAGAATGAGAAGGAGTTGGGCTATGTCTTGCCAGTGAATATATGCAAGTGAGCAAGTACCTGCTAAGTTGAATGAGGATGGAAGGCAGCACTTGTGGAGGGTCTTTAAAATGCTGTCATGCGTTGCTTCACAATGGGATGCATTCTGAGAAATGCATTGTTAGGCCATTTTGTTGTGGGATCATAGGGGACGCTTACACAGACCTACATGGAATACCTGCTACACACCTAGGATGTATGGCATGGCCTTTATGCTCCCTTTGGGACCGCCGACATATTTCATTGACCGAAACGTTGCTATGTGGTCCATGACTCTGCAGTGTTTAATCCCCACAGTAGGCCAAAGTTAGCCATTTCATTTGGCCTAGTGAATAAAGTTTGAGTTCTGCCCCTAACTGATTGTATTGGCTTCTGTGATGATGATAGTGTTGATGAAGGAAAAGCCTAGACTCAGAGATGAGCAGGAACTTCCTTTGGAAGGAAGTCATGTGGCTCTGACCCAAATCTGCCTCTCCCCTCACGCCAAGCTGCTTCCCGCTATTAAGAATAATAATTTTGGGGGAACCAGCAGTTAGCGTAATGGCTATGTCGCTGGACTCCCACGTAGTCGACCGCGGTTCGCGTCTCGGACCCGGTGGCTTACAACTCACGCCGGGCGCGTGTGCGTGCGTGCCCAAGATCCCGAGAGGAGAATGGAGGAGAAGGGATTGCGGCGTGACCATCCCCCCTGGGGGGTGATTTCTCGCTTTCTGTCTCTCTGTCTCTCTCTGTCTGTCCGGCGAGCGCCCTATAGCGAAAAACCTCTCAAAAAAAAAAAAAAAAAAAAAAAGAATAATAATTTTGGGACCAGCAGGTGGCATGGTAGCTAAGGTGCTGGACACTCCCAACCATGGCTGACCACGGTTCGAGTCCTGGACCTGGTGGCTTGCTTTCTCACTTCCCCGCTTTCTCTCTCTCTCTGTGTCTCTCTCTGTCAAATTAAAAATAAATGAATGAATAAATAAAATTAAAAAGATGTTGAGTATCTTTAAAAAAAAAGAGAGAGAGAATAATAATTTCTCTTCCAGCTAAGAGAAAAATGCTGACACAAAGGGGCATGTTGTAAGTAATTGTCATTTACCCTATACCACAGGTTTGTGCCATTTTTCTGCTCCATTGCTCCTGAGAAATGTGATGCTTCCCCGTGGGTACTCACTAACTCAGTGCCAACCAAACAGCAATTGCTTTGGGGTGGAGAACAGATTTAAGGTCAAAATAGCCTGCTCAGAAAACACTGTGGATTGCACAGTGCTGAATGTATGTACACATATAGCAAGTTATTAGCATAGCAGACTATTTCTGGAGGGTTGGGTGAAAATTACAGCACCCGATAAAGTGAGATTGAAATGGCTGATTTGGGGCTTAGCAGATAGGGGCGTTGTGCTTTATTAAGGCAGGGCTGCCCTTGGGAATTGCTGCAGGGGCAGGACTGAGTGGGTGGGTGGGTGGATGAATTTCCATGATTATGTCTGATAACACTCTCCAAATAAAGCTAGGGAAAGAGTTTAGAGAAGAAACTGCCTGTGTGAGAATTCACAACTGGGAACTGTCTCTTTTATGTCCAGGAGAAACCCTGTTGAAGACGATGTTCCTGTGACTTAGAGGAGAAGGGACGTGTGAACATGTCAGCCCTGAGCTGGAAGCCGTTCGTGTATGGAGGGCTGGCCTCCATCACGGCCGAATGCGGTAAGGAGCCAGGGTGCTGGAGTTGCGTTGGCTGCTGCATGTGACTGTAATTCCAGTGCATGGTGTGAACTTAGGAAACATTAATCCCGGAATGCAATGACGTCTTCTTTTGGTTTGTTTTTAAGACAGAATAGTCATTTTGGCTGCCTATTAACAGTTTAGGTTTTAAAGTTCAGTGGGGAGAAAGTCGAACCTGTTGACCAAACAGAAGTTTTATGAATCATTTTTGGATTGCATCTGTCTCTATTTTTCTTGTCCGTTCCTCCACTTTGCCACTGTTAACACATTTGGCTGTGAAGAGATTTGAGAAGCTCAAGGGCTTCTCTGAGCCAGATTAGATTGTAATTATTTAATCACTGTCTAATTATATACATTGGCTAGATCCTCTTTTCAACTTCCTCATTAGTGAGGTTCCACATCTGATTATGTTTGCTCCTGTGTTTATTCTCTAGAATTATTCATTCAACAAATATTAATTTTAAAAAATTTATCATAAAGCACATGCACACACACAAGACAGGGAAGGAAAGGGGAGAAATACCTTCCACGGAGCTCTATCACACTGAGATCGCCTTTCTCCAGTCCTCCAACCTGTCAGCATCCTAGGCATGTGTGAGTATGCCCAGTGTGTTTTCAGGCTGAGCAGGCAGGGAACTTGAGCAGGCCAGGGACTTGAACTATGGTTGGCATGTGGCTTCCAGCTCTGCAGTCTGGTATGCACTTAGCTGCACTGAGGGTGGGCCCAACACATATGCATTGTGCAGCTTCTGAGCACCTGTTGCTGGGCTGGACACTTCATTGGCCTCCAGGGCTCAATCATGATGGAAAACACATTAACCATCCCCTAGTGTGCTTGTGGGCTTTACCTCTGACCCAGTGAATCAAGGTTTCTGTCTAAGAATGGGTTTTCTATATTTGAGTGAACTGTTAGGTACTGTATGAAACATTTTTACTTGCATAATCAGATTTAATTTTATACTATAAAATACTCCTTCCTCAGTAAGAATGTCATTTAGAAAATGAACTTTTTAAACCTTTATTCATTCACATTCAGTCCAATTTTAGCTTTCACATATATAAAGAATACAGATGCTCCTCAACATATGATGGAACCGCATTCTAATAAACCCATTGTAAGTTAAAAATAATTGCGTTTAGTACACCTTATCTACCAAACGCCTTAGCTTAGCCTAGCCTACCTTAAATGTGCTCAGAACAGTTAGGTTAGCCTACAGCTGGGCAAGATCACTTAACACAAAGCCTGTTTTGTAGTGAAATGTTTACTATCTCATGTTATCTATTGAATATTATACTGAAAGTAAAAAATAATGGTTATACGGGTACTGGAGATATGGTTTCTGCTGAATGTGTATCACTCTTGTAGCATCGTATAGTCAAAAAATTGTAATTCAGACCATTGTAAGTAGGGGAAAGTATGTAATATTTAAAACTTAGGGTTTTAAATATTGGGTTATCGAAAAAGTTGTAACATATTTTTTTCTATGTTTTTCTGTGCAAAAATGCTTCATGACTTTTCCAACAACGCAATAGATTTTCTGTTTATGTAGAGTAAGATGGGGCATATGTAAAAGTCTAAAGAAAGGAAAGTACATTTGTGCATATTTTAATTTTATAAATCATTAAAAAAGACTGCATCTGCCATTTCTTAATGGCACATTATAGTGTGCATATTTCCTAGGTGACATATAACTATGTGTCCTTTATTTAGTGGTTTCTTTTTATTAAGTGAAATGTTTCTTTCTTTAAAATGTTAAGGTACATTTCCAATTGATTTAACCAAGACACGGCTCCAGATTCAAGGCCAGACGAATGATGCAAATTTTAAAGAGATTAGGTATCGAGGAATGGTACACGCATTAGTGAGGATAGGCAAAGAAGAAGGGCTGAAAGCACTGTACTCTGGGTGAGTAGACCTTTGTGCATTTATATTTCACTGTTTCTCCTTTGAAATGGATAGATTTAAGATTAAGACTTAATAGAGAAAATGTAAAATTTTGAGGTATATTTGAAAAGAATGATTAGCATGGTAGTCTTTTTGCTTTTTATTCCAACTTTCTTTTCTTTTTTTTTTTTAAAAAGAATTATTTGATTATTTATGTAGTTTAATTTGACCAGAGATGGATAGAGTGAGAGAGAGAGGGGGAGAGAGAGAGAAAGTGAGAAAGCAAGCTGCCAGGTCTGGGACTCAAACCATGGTCAGCCATGTGGGAGTCCAGCGCCCTTAACCACCACACCATCTGCTGGATCCCAAAACTTACATTTATTTTAAACATCCTGTTATTCAGTTTGTTACTCTTTGAAAATAGCCCTTTTCCTTAGTTCTTCTGAGTTATCTAGGTTTTTGCCGTAATGAACATGACATAGAATGGGTAGGAGTTGCCATGAATCACTGTCCTCTCTCAGCATTTAACAAGCAGTGTTCTCTAGCCTCTGGGCAGGAAAGTTTGTAAGACTAGGTCCTGCCTGTATCAGTCAGTGCCACTGTCAGAAACAGAGTTCACTTGGGTGATTAAAGTGAAAGGAGTATTTAAGGTTAAGGGTTAATGGAACAGGGCCAGTCCCATAGTGTAGCAGTTAAGTCCTGTGCATAAAGACTAGGATCTCACATGGCTGACCCCAGTTCTCATTCCTGCCCTGGCACCGGGTATATGTGTGTGCGTGCCCATAATCCTGGATGGGATTGAGAAATGGAGGAAAAAGGATTGTGGAGTGACTCCGCCCCATTGGAAGTGGTGCTTTCTCTTTCACTCTCTCTGGCAAGCACATGTGCATTTTGGCAATAAAACAGAGCCAAAAAAGGGTTAATGGAGCAAATAAAAATAGATATTGAGATACCTAGAAACTAGCAAATTGAGAAGTTATTAATGCCAACCCTAGGCCCAAATGGACAAGGGCATAAATAGTGCTACTAGAGCCCACTAGGACTGGACCTTGCTGGAGAGGACAGTAGTTGTTGGGTGCCTTGGTAGTGCTTAGGGAGAGGAAGAAATCCTCTACTTTTTCCTCTTTCTTTTGCTCCCCTGTTTCCCATTGGTTGAACCCACCTGGAGTTCATCAGCCTCTCAGGGAACAGAAGTAAGAATGGATCTGGGAGGATTAATGGGGATGATTAGCACTAGCCCACTATTAAGGAATTGTCATTTAGTGGGGACTACAGACGTGTTAGCAGGGGACTGTGATGGCAGACAGAGGGCATCAATCCCAGACTGGAAGGATAAGGGGTGGAGAATTTTTCTGGGAAGCTGCTGGGCTTAGAAGGTACTGGGTCTTTGAAGGATCAAGTAGAGTTAGCCAGGTGAGGTTAGAGGGAAATAATATTTGTACAGAGTCAGCAGTATGTGCATTAGAACATAGGACATTCTAGAATAGCAAGTAATTCAGCTAGGATATCATGTGGGAGTTAATGAGTAGCAAGAGATAGAACCAGAGTAGTAATGAGGGGTGAAGACATGAACAGCTTCATGCTATGCAAAGATCTTGATTTTATCTAGTGCACCACAGGTTACAAACTGGTGGCCTACGGCCCCTCTGCGGGCCCATTGATCCCTGCGACTTTTTGTTTTTCAGTTGAGCCACTATTTTTTAAATTTAACCAGAGAGAGACAGAGAGAGAAGAGAGAGAAAGGAAAAGTGAGAAAGCAAGCTGCCAGGGACTTCAACTGCAGCTGGCCATATGGGAGTCCAGCGCCTTTAATCATCATGCCACTTGCTGGCCCCTGAGCTACTATTTTTTTTAAAGAATTATTTTATTTAACTTTATTTACTTACTTACCTTTTTTTTTTTTTCTTTTTTTTTTTTTTTTTATAATTTGACCAGAGAAGGAACAGAGTGAGTGAGAGAGAGAGAATGAGAAAGCAAGCTGCCAGGTCTAGGTCTCAAACCACAATCGGCCATGTGGGAGTCCAGCGCCCTTAACCACCATGCCACCTGCCAGCCCCCCATGAGCCACTATTTAAAAAATGAGAAATGGGGGGCCAGCAGTTGGCATGGTGGTTAAGGGCACTGGAGTCCCACATGGCTGACTGCAGTTCAAGTCCCAGACCTGGTGACTTCTTTCTCACTTTCCCTCTCTCCCCCCCCCCTCTCTCTATGTTACTCTCTGGTCAAATTAAAATAAATAAATAAATAAATAAATAAAGTTAAATAAAATAATTATTAAAAAAAATAAATCTGGGATTCTGTCTGTTCCAGGAAAATCAGTATCAGACTCACGTTCATTCACTCCTGACAGTAGTAGCAGGAGTCAAGGATACTTTCTCTGGTTTACAAAACCTTTGACACTCACGTAGTGTATGTGTTGAGCATGTAGACCCAGCCTGCTTTAGTGACTTCTGTCATCTGCCTGGTAAGTATTTGAGTTCACGATGCTTATGGCAGACAGAAGCCACTGAAGGGCTTTAAGGGCTTTAATTAGGAGGACTAAGATGGTTTCCATTGTTCAGAGTTGGCTCCATGGGCCCAGCAGGTGCTGTAGTGGTTACAGCACTGGACTCCCACATGGCTACTGCAATTTGAGTCTCGGACCTGGAGGCTTGAAAATCATACAAAGCATGTGTGCGTGCATGCCCAAGATCCCAGTAAAAGAACAGAGGAGAAGGAATTGCAGTGTGGCCATCCACCCTGCAGTGATTTCTTGCTTTCCCTCTCACTGTCTCTCTCTCTCTCTGTCTCTGGCAAATGCATGTGCCCTATGGCAAAAACCTAAAAAAATTAAAAAAAAAAAAGGTTGCCTGTGTGCCATGGGGAAAAGAACTTGGAGATGGTAACACAAGCAGCAGGGGTAAGGACCTGAACTGAAGTATTGATCTGGGAGATGGTCAGAAAGAAGACAGGCTGGGTTGTAGGATCAGTAAGTGACATAGTATGTGATGTGCCTACGTGAGGAATAGTGTAGGAGGAGAAGACAAGGCTGATGTCTCGGTTTCTGGTTTTGGCCAGTATATGGCTGGAAGTTCCTTTCCCTGGTCTAGGAGACAGAAGAGCAGAACTAATTGTTAGGAGAAGGAAGACAGTAGCTGGGACTCTTGATCTGGAGGTATACGTAGGACATCTATACTGAAACGCCAAGGAGCAGTGGGAAATGTGTCTTTGGATCAGGTGGAAGATCGGCGTTGGAAACATGGATTTACGAGTCTTCAGTCTTCAGACAGTGGTTGAAGCCTCAAGAGTAGATGACCTCGCCCTGGGAGTGGGTGAGCAAGGAGGGAAGCAGTGCAGGGTAGAATTTGGGGGACCCTTAGAGGACACAGGTAGGAAGCTGTATAAAAAAGAAGTGGGAGAGGGTGAAGTTACAGCAGGTCTGAGAGGAGACAGCTACAAACAGGACAAAGGGGTGGGGGATGTGGCAGATGTGCAAAGTTATGCAAGATATTACTTGAAAAGTGTCCTGTAGGGACCAGCAGATGGCATGTGATTACGTCGCTGGATTCCCACATGGCTGACTGCGGTTCTAGTCCTGGACCCAGTCACTTAAAACTCACATTGGGCACGTGTGCCCAAGATCCCAGGAGGAGAATGGAGGAGAAGGGGTTGTAGCATGGCCATCCCCCCTGCGGGGTGATTTCTCACATTCTCTGTCACTGTCTCTGTCTCTCTCTGGTGGCCCTAAAGGAAAAAACCTCTTTTCAAAAAAAGTGTCCTTTAACTTAGCAACATTCTTGTCAGTTGTCACCTTGTTGTCAGTCTCCTGAGGGGAGTTGTGAGGGACTGGGTTGGGGAAATGAGACTGCAGTTTGAGGAGGAAGTAGGAAACTGCAGAAAGAGCGGGGAGTGTAAATGTCACAGGGTGGTTGGTTGGCGGGACATATGGGCTGGAGCGAAGTTAATTCGTGTTTCTGGTGCAGTGTCTTGAACTTATTTCAGTACTGCTGTGGGAAGACTTTTAGTGAAAGGAAGTAAGTTATACAGGGCCCTTGAGGAGGTAGGAGGTACCCCTAGGGCAACAGCGGAAGATTACAGCTGTTTAAGGTATACCTGGATAAAGCCAGATCTCACCAGGTGCAGGTTGAGAAAGGAAGACTGTCTTTGAGCATGAATGGGCGAATGAAGCGCACATTCACTTACATTTTCACTGAGGATGGATATGAGGAGTCCAGTTTGCACCAAGAATTTGCACAAATCTAAGTGAGCCCACCTGTATTTTTGTTGGTTCTTGAATTTTCAGAAGTCCATTTTAGTATGGTTTGATTGTGGCAGACACGAGTGCTTATATCTCTGTGTGTTGGTCTTCTGTAGGCTTCTCAGTGATTTTTTACGTTGTCGTCCCCCTTTTTGTACGTGGTTTTGACAGAATTGCGCCCGCGATGTTACGACAGGCTTCCTATGGCACCATCAAGATAGGCACTTACCAGAGCTTGAAGCGGTTATTTGTTGAACGCCCAGAAGGTGAGTGGGGGTCTGGGTTCCACTGTGGACAGCAGGTGGGTTGTTTGTCTTCTTAATCAAGTGGTTTTGGAGTAGATTTTCTTCAGCTTGTTGTGATTTTACTATGGCTAAGGAGAACTGTGGGTGTGAAGTCTGATTGACTTGTGCTTAAGGCAAGCCAGCAGCTGATTTGAGGGGACTGACAGTTAAAAGGAGCAATCTCTACAGACAGTTTGATTGGTTGTGCTCACCTCCAAACTGCCTATGTTAGAGGACATGTCATAGTTCTAACTCACTTAAGATTTTCTAAAAGTGTGCAAGTTATTGCCTATTTTTCAGGGAAGCATTAAATACATTTCTTAGTATTAAGAAGTCTGGTTCTAATATTCTGACTTGTTGCTTCAATGACTTAACTTTAACCTATAGAACTTTCTTTTCTTTCCTTTTTAGTGTTTGCTATAAGGCATATGCGTTTTCCAGAGAGAGATAGACAGAAATAGACAGTGAGAAATCATCCCCCAGGGGCATGGCCATGTCACAATTCCTTCTCCTTCATTCTTTTCTTGAGATTTTAGGCATGCATGCACACGCATCTGGGGTGCTTTTCAAGCTACTGGGTCCAGGAACTGAACCACATAGTGGGTTGTTGGGATCTAGTGCCTTATCACTATGCCGCCAGCTGGCCTACCTATAGAACTTTCTATCTGTTTTTTGCAATGGGTCAAGCACTAGTCACTATTTGAGAATGGTGAAGAGGAGCTAAGATGCTTTAGAAGTATTTCAAACTAAATACATATCATATACATTATAACTTCCTTTGCCAAATAAATATCCATGTTATCTCATAGGAATGTATCTTTTCTACTCTTCTAACAGATACATCTCATCTTAATTATGGTCTGAATTTGTACACAAACATGGATGGGTGTTCACTTTGCATGATGATTCACATTCATTTCTAGAAAACCAAAAAATTTTGCTAAGCAAAATCCCTTTAGTCAGCAAAATTCCTTTTAAAATTACTTGGTTCATAAAGCATACTTTTTTTGGTAAATCTTAAGGTGAACAAGTAGTATATAAATGAGTACTATATTTCAGCTACCCACAGGTAGAGCTCTCTGTATAGGAAAAGTCAAATAATATGCCTTTGTTTACAGATGAAACCCTACTGATAAATGTCATATGTGGAATTCTCTCTGGAGTCATATCCTCAGCCATTGCTAATCCTACTGATGTCTTGAAAGTAAGCTGTGCTACTTATATCTTATAGACACATTCTACATTTTCTTATTGAAAGCATTTTGGTAATGAAAATCCATGACTATAACATATGCTAATATGCTATATGTATAGGATATGTTTATAATGTAAGTACTATAAAGGTTTTTATTTTTTTTTTTTTTTTTTTTATTTTTGTTTGTTTGTTTTTGCTATAGAGTGTTTGCACTCTCCAGAGAGAGAGAACATGGGAAATCACCACCCACCCACTCCCTCCAGGGGACTGGCCATGCTGCAATCCCTTTGTCTCTTCTCGGGATTTTGGGCAAACACATACACGTACCCAGTGTGATTTTTTTCAAGCCACTGGGCTCAGGACGTGAACCTCGCAGTCAGCCATGTGGGATTCAGCACCTTAATGTCCATGATACCTGCTGGTCCCGATATGAAGATTCTAACTTTCAGGGCTGGCTCAATGGTGTGGTGGTAATGTGGGATTGAAGTGACACTGGATCCATGTGGAAGATTGTGATGTTGGTTCCCTGGTCAACCTGTACATGCTGGGCATGCACTTGACCCTGGCTGGCTGGCAAGGCTGGGAGTGGGGAGTTGTAGCATGAACCCTGTTGAGGGTGCTTGTGTTTCTCTGTCTCTCACTCTCATGAAATAAATAAATCAAGTTAATAAAATATTTTGACTTTATTTATTTATTTATTAAGAAGTTTTTGACTTAGGGAACGTGTACTCCCAGAAGAACACAGAGAGCTAGAGACAGTGAGAGGGAAAGTGAGAAATCACCACCCAGGAGGGATGGCCATGCTGCAGTCCCTTCTCCTCCACTCTTCTGGGATCTTAGGCATGCACACACACTCGCCTGGCATGATCTTCACACCATTGGTCCAGGACTTGAACCACGGTCAGCCATGTAGGAGTCCAGCAATGTAACCACCACACCACCTGCTGGCCCATTAACTTTTAAATATTCAGTGAGTGAATTTCCAGTTGATACAGACAAGCTCAAAGTAGAATTCATTTTAGAGACAAGGATTTTGGTGACTGAGCAGAAAATTTGGGCTTAGATGCATTTGATTTATTTTTTCATTTTTCATTACTTTTCATTGGAAATATCCCACATTTTATCAGTTTATTAAAAAATAAATGGGCTAGGGCCAGCAGGTGGTGTGGTGGTGAAGGTTCTGGGTTGTAGTAACATGGCTGACTGCGATTTGAGTCCTGGACTTGGTGGCTTGAAAAATCAAGCCAGGCATGTGTGCTTACATGCCCAAGATCTCAAAAGGAGAATAGAAGAGAAGGGATTGCTGTATGGCCATCCCCCTGGGGGATGATTTCTCACTTTTCCTCTCTCTGTCTGTCTCTTTCCAGCAAGTGCACTATGGCAAATAAATAACTAAAATAAAAAAAGGAAGAAGGAAACAACAACAAAAATACCTAAAAAAAAAAGAAAGTTAGTGGTAGTGTATTGACTCCCTAAACAAAAATAAAGTACCAATTTTTAAGTGAAAAGTCCTTTCTTATTCTTAAAAATGAAAGAGCTACATCAAACATTATATTTATGTTGGAATCTGGGTCACGGAGCTGTTGTGAAGGTCACCAGTAGGTTCGAGTGTAACAGAGCGTGACAGGTACCTTGTGACCATTCCGTCTGCTTGCCTACATGCCTTTTGGTTCAGATAGTTGGAAATAGTAGTAGCTTGGTGTAATTAATTTAAGAATTGCGTTTGCCCATGCCAAGTGCAGCTGAGGACACCAGATACTATGATTAATTACATTAAATCTTTTTAAATGACCATCATTTTTTTTTTTTTTAATTTTCCAGAGAGCATGAGTTCTTATGAGAGAGAGAGTATAAACTCCTCATGGGGAATGGTCACTTTTCAATCGCTTCTCCTCCATTTTTCCCTTCCTTTGAGATTTTGTTCGCTTGGCATGTGTCTCAAGCCATGGGTCAGGACTCAACCATGTGGGATTCAGCAGCTTAACCACCATGTTACCAGCCAGCCGAACCATCATTTTCCTCTCTTTTCTACTTAGTAACCATAGGGAAATAGGCAATTTTTCTATCCTTTTCAAAAAAATTTTAAAAAGAATTTCTATTTTAACACTTAAACTTCTGTCTGCTAGATTGTCTGAATGCTATTGGTTACTTTGTAGAGAGTCCAGTTTTTTTTTTTTTTTTTTTAAGAATTACATATTTAATTTTATTTATTTATTAGAGAGAGAGGGAAAGCGAGAAAGCAAGCCGCCAAGTATGGTATTCAATCCATGGTCGGCCACATGGGAGTCCAGCACCTTAACCACCATGCCTCTTGCTGGCCCCATAGAGTCCAGATTTCTTAAGAACCAATCCAATATATTTTTAATCTACTAAGGACATTTGAAAGCATCATCACAGTAATGTTTATATTACAGTTTTTTTCTGTCATTGATCATTAAGCAGCAGATTGATTTTCAGAGGTATGTGTTGCCTGGGGGGAAGTGAGGGAATGGGCTAGTTGCCTCCTCTCATTGGTCTGTAACTCATCTCTAGATCCGGATGCAGGCACAAAGCGGCACCCTTCAAGGGGGCATGATAGGCAACTTCCTGAACATTTACCAGCAGGAGGGGACCAGAGGACTGTGGAAGGTGAGCTTAAAAACAAATCCAGCTGACTGAACTTTTCTCACCTATTTTTCTTTTTCGACTTCATTGTTCCTATTCTCATCACTTTTCTTTATTCCAGGTGGCAGAAAGGAGTAAGGGAATAAGGACATCTTTTGTCCTTGCAGATACTGTTGTCCATAATTGTCCTATCTACAAAATGGGAATATAAAGGATATATCATAATTTTAAAGTACCATTTGAATAATCTCTATATAAGATATTCTGTGACAGCTAAGCACTTTCTCTTTTAACTTTTATTTTTTTATTCTTATGGAGGTTTCTAGGCTATAGTTGCATTGGGTGTTTTGATCTGGATGATTTCATAGCCTTTAAGTGAAGGCTGTGGTCTTAGGCAAATGCTGGCCCGAAGTACTATTTCCTAATATTCCGATGCCTCGTCAGTTCGTAGAAGCGACCCTAAAGGTCATCCAGCATGATCTCTTGGTATGTGTAAGGAAACTGGAGACACTGAGAGGTGGCTTGTCCTAGCCAAGCTCTGGCCCAAAGTCATACTGTCAGTGCCACAGTAAAAATTAGGCTTCAGAGCATTTGAGTTCTTGCTCTGTCGTCTTTTCCACTCTGTCACTCCACATTCCTACCCACGAGCAGGAAAACATAAAAATTGGTCGCAGTTTATGGAGTTGCCCCTTGGCACGTTTGCAGGACTTAGTCTATGGGAGGATATCTGAATCTTTTTTTTTGTTTTGTTTTGGGGGTTTTAATTTAATTAAATTTTTTTTCAGTTCATTCAGAAAACATTGGTAAAATAAATTTCTGTTGCAAACTCACCGAATTCTTTTTATTGTTAATGTTTTCACCCAGGGAGTGTCCCTGACTGCTCAGAGGGCTGCTATTGTTGTTGGTGTGGAGCTGCCGGTCTATGATATCACCAAGAAGCATCTGATTCTCTCGGGCCTGATGGGAGACACTGTCTATACCCACTTCCTGTATGTTTATGGATTTAAAAAAAATTAATATTATAGGTATGCATGAGTTTAGGGTGGAAATTAGGTATAGAATTATGACATTTTTATGAAAGTATTCTCATATTTGAAAAATTACAATTCAGAAGTGAAGTAAGACAAAGTAAAAATCCTATCCCTTTACACGGTTATTTATTAACAGATATGTGTCTTCTAGGCGTTTTCCATGTGCATCTAAATGTATATGAAAGTATGTTACATTCTTTATTATTCAAATAAGATCATGCCTTGCATTTTCTATTTGATTTTTGAAATTTAACAGTATAGTCCAAGTGTCTTTCCAGGGCAGTACTTACAGACTTCATTCATTCATTCATTCATTCATTTTTTTTGGAGAGGTTTTTGCTATAGGGTACATGTGCTTGCCAGAAAGACAGAGAGAGACAGAGAGAAAGAAAGTGAGAAATCTCCCCCCAGGGGAGATGGCCATGCTGCAGTCCCTTCTCCATTCTCCTCTTGGGATCTTGGGCACCCATGCACATGCACCCGGCGTGAGTTTAAGCCACCAGGTCTGGGACTCAAACCACGGTTGACTACATGGGAGTCCAGCAACGTAGTCATTATGCCAACTGCTGGTCCCATTTACTTATTTATTTTAAAGAATTATTTTATTTAACTTTATTTATTTATTTATTTTAATTTGACCAGAGAAGGATAGAGTAAAAGAGTAAGAGACAGAGAGAGAGAGAGAGAGAGAGAAAGCAAGCTGCCAGGTCTGGGACTGAAACCTTGGTCAGCCAAGTGGGAGTCTTGCATCCTTAACCACCATGCCACCTGCCGGCCCCGAGATTTTATTTATTTTTAATAGTTACTGATTATCACATTATGTGGCTATATCATTGCTTATTTAATCCATTGTTGAGAATGGGGAGCAGTTTTGTCCCTAAGAGGACTATTTGCTGTCTTCCCCTTATACAGAAGCCTTCAAAGGACAAAGACAGAGGTCAAAGATTTCTTAGTCCTTCCAAATAGGATTTTACTTTCTAAAATCCCACTCTGATTGTCATGATTAGGGGGACTACTACTGTCACCTAGTGGGTAGAGGCTGGTGATGCAGCTAACATCTTTTTTCTTTCATTTTCTTTTCTTCTTTTTTTTTAAAAAGAATTATTTAATTTTATTTATTCATTCATTTATTTTTAATTTGACCATAGAGAGAGACACACACTCACAGAGAGAGAGAGAGAGAGAGAGAGGGAGAGAGAGAGAAAGTTAGAAAGCAAGCCACCAGGTCTGGGACTTGAACCGTGGTCAGTCGTGTGGGAATGTCCAGCGCCTTAACCACCACACCACCTGCTGGTCCCTCTTTTCTTCCTTTTTTAAAGTTTGCTATAAGGCTTATGTGCTATCAGGAGATAGAGAGAGAAAGAAAGTTAGAAAGCACCCCTCCCCCAAGGGGGGTGACCATGTCACAGTCTGTTTTCCTCCATTCTCCTCTGGGAATTTTTGGGCCTTCACACACATGCCTAGTGCATTTTTTTAAGCTGCTGAGTCCAGGTCTCAGATGGTGAAGTTCACATGTGGGACTGCGCAGCTGGCCACACCACCCGGCTGGCCTGCAGCTAACATCTTAGAATGCAGAGAGAAACTTATACAGTGAAGAATGATTTGGTCCAAAATGTGAGTTGTGCTGAGGTTGAGGAACCGTGCTCTGAGTTGATACCAAAGGTGGTCTATGGTAGTTTTATGAGACTAAAAATAGAGTAGAACCTAAGAGCTTTGGTGGGCATTCCAGGGAGGAGAGCTTATCCTTTTATCTCTAGGAACACATGATTCCTGTGTAATTATGATCTGGCCAGAGTTACTCTAATGCCTACTTTCTACTCTTGGTAAATAAAAGAATTAGATCACCATTGGAGGTTGTTCCTTCATGTTGCTACGAGACTTTGACATTCTAGATCCTCAAAGGTATTCTTAACTGTGACTGGAACTTTTAGGCCGATACAATCATGCTGACGTTTAAGACATTTGCACATGGGGCCAGCATTTGGCGTGGTGGTTAAGGTGGCTAGATTACACATGGCTGACCATGGTTTGAGTCCTGGACCTGGCGGCTTGAAAATCATGCCAGGCGTTGTGTGCACATGTGCCCAAAGTCCTAAGAGGAGAATGAAAGAGAAGGGATTGTGGTGTGGCCATTTTCCCTGGTGGGTGATTTCTCACTTTTTCTCTCACTGTTTCTCTCTGGGTGAGTGCAGGTGCCCTATGCCAAAAAGAACCAAAAAAAAAAAAAAAAAAAAAAAAAAACCAAAAATGTGTGCAGTTCTCTGGATATGGACCTTTTCTTGATGGATTTCACATTGTTACATGTTACTTTAACATAGTTTGGGAAGAGGCAGTTTCTTGCCTTTGGAATGGTTGATATAGCTCAGTGGTGGTTAATTTTTTGTTTTCTCCAATGGTATATTCGTAGCTCTAGTTTCACCTGTGGTCTGGCTGGGGCCCTGGCCTCAAACCCTGTGGACGTCGTGAGAACACGGATGATGAATCAGAGAGTTCTGCGTGATGGCAGGTGCCCTGGCTACACAGGTAGCCTGGATTGCTTGTTACAGGTGAGAATGAATGTACAGCATCGTGCACTATATAATTTGTTGACCTAAATAGTGACTAAATTATGAAAGCTATTAAACTAAGTTACATGAGCCAACCATGTGGTTTGAGTCCCTGACTTGAACATATGTGGGGCTCATGTACTTGCGTGCCCCAGATCCCAACAGGATGAAGAAATGGAGAAGAGATTGCAGTGGGACCACGCCCCATTGGAGGGTGCTTTCTCTCTCTCTCTCTCTCTCTCTCTCTCTCTCTCTCTGTTTCTTTGGAGAGTGCACTGGCCCTCTGGCTAATTAAAAAATAATAATAAAAAATAAATAAAACTAAGATGAGTGATGCTCTGAAGCCCTGATGTGTAAAAAAAAATATATATATATATATATTACATAATTTTTGCCACACCAAAGCTAAATTCATAAATATAAAAGCTAGATGTGTATTTAAAATGAAAGTTTATTTTCTTTATACCTCTACTCTGCTGTGAGAGGTGAGGAAATAGTAATCTTTGCTGTGATTGTAGCAGACCTGTGCTTCTGTCTCTTTTTCTTTCTTGTTTTAATGCTAGAGGGTATGTGAACTGCCAGAGAGATAGAGAAAGCCCCCCCAGTGGGACATGCCCATGCCACAATTTTTTTCCCTCCACTTCTCCATCTCATCTGGACTTTGGGCATACATGCACGTGCACCTGGTGTCAAGCCCCTGGGCCCAGTATTTGAACCATGGTCCACCATATGGAATCTGGCTTCTAGGGCATAGCACTTAACTGCTGTGCTACAGAGCTGGCTCCTGATACTTATCATTTTTATCCAACTAACAACTTAGAAAAATAGTGCTCTGAATGGTATTTTTAACCATCATTACTTCTTTATGACCTGTTTAGGAACTCAGATGACATGGTAGCAAAAGATCCCAGTTGGAATTAGATCTGATTTTGTAGTCATTCAACTACTGTTTGTCTGCCTTCTGTGGGGTTCTTTCATTCTTGTCTGTGGGGTTATTTGGCATGGAGCCTCAGTCTTCCACTTACACGGAAGCCTTCAAAGAACAAAGAGAGACAGAAAGCACAGATTTCTTAGACAGTCCTTCTAAACAGGATTTTATTTTTAAGAAAGATAAATTAGGCTGGCCACTAATTAGCAATACATTTGACATAATTAGAAATTTGGAAGTTAATCCCCTTAACGTCTCTCCCTTTCCCCCTTAACAGACATGGAAGAATGAAGGGTTTTCTGCTCTGTATAAAGGGTTTTGGCCAAATTGGCTAAGACTTGGTCCTTGGAATATCATTGTATCCTTTTCTGTTTCAGTGAGAAAAGAGGTAAAGCTTGTATAAACTATTGTGTTATTAATTATAATTCAAAAGTAAGTTCTTATTCTTCTGAGTTCCTCTTATTCTAAGAAATGACTACTATTTCTTTTAGGAAATATAAACTCTCTATTCTTGACTCTGTGGATCTCAGTTTAATGATGGTATTATCCAAAGGTAATGATACCTGGGATCAGCATATTGTGTAATGGCTATGTCACTGGACTCCCATGTAGTCGTCTGTGGTTCGAGTCCCGGATCCGGTGGCTTAAACTCAACGCTGGGCACGTGTGCGTACGTGCCCAAGATCCTGAGAGGAGAATGGAGGAGACGGGATTGCGGTGTGGCTATCCCCCCGGGAGGTGATTTCTCACTTTCTGTCTCTCTGTCTCTCTCTCTGTCTTCCTGGTGAGCACATGTGCTCTATAGCAAAAAAAAAAAAAAAAAGGTAATGATATCAATAAAAACTTCTAATCAGACTGTTCTAGAAGCCAAGAGTATTTATGATTTCAGAGAGGGATGGGGTTGATTTTATAGCTCTAGCCACCTTTGAAAAGGATGTGGTTTGGCAGCAGTGTCCTAGAGAGTGCCTGAGGATAAGCAGGAATCAACTCCGGAATTGTTTGGCTCATCAGCGCTATTTCTGCTTGCCAAAGTAGGAGGCAGGAAAGGAGCAGCAGTTCATTAGACATGAAAGGGCATAATTTGGAAGTAGGAATGTTGGTCACTATCCTCTTCCTTCTCTATCTGTTCCTCCCTCCGATGGCTGCCTATTGGAAACCCCAGAGGAGTTTCCCAGGGCTTTCTAACTATCTCTCTGACACATACAGAAGTTTACCAGCCCAGAAAGTCTTCCCTCCACAGTGAAAACACAAAAACTAATCAGTGTGCCAGACCAGCAGTTAGCGTAATGGCTATGTCACTGAACTCCCATGTAGTCAAATGCGGTTCGAGTCCTGGACCCAGTAGCTTAAACTCACACCAGGCACGTGTGCATGTGTGCCCAAGATCCCGAGAGGAGAATGGAGGAGAAGGGATTGCAGCAGGGCCATCCCCCCTGAGGGGTGGTTTCTCGCTCTCTGTCTCTCTGTCTCTCTCTTTCTGGCAAGCGCACGCGCCCTATAGCAAATACCTCTCCAAGAAAACAAACAAACAAACAAAAACAAAACAAACAAAAAAACTAATCAGTGTGCACATCATCTCAGAAGAGGCTGCTATGAGACCATTTGTATATCTCAGCTGTGATCCTTCTTTTTTATTTAAAAGAAGAATTATTATTTTATTTTAACATTTATTTATTTTTAATTTGATCAGAGAGGGACAAAGCTAGAGCGAGAGCAAGACAGAGAGAAAGAAGAAGGGAAAGTGAGAAAGCAGCCACCAGGTCCGGGACTCAAACTGTGGTTGGCCATGTGGGAGTCTAGCATCCATAAGTGCCATGCCACCTGCCAACCCCTCAGCTGTGATCCTTCTATTCCAAGTTGACCTTGGAGAGGTTTATAGGGAGATATTTTGGTGTGGTTAAAGATGGAGCCCTACATATTTCATCATGCCCACGGCCCCAGTCTGCTCATATGTATTTCTTAGTAGGTGTGCTATTTATAAGTCTGATTTTATGCATTGGAGTCATTAAGATGGCATCTTCTTTGTCAGCCTTAACCCATAACTACAGTTCTTTGTGACATATGAGCAGTTGAAGAAATTGGATTTGTGACAAGTTAAGGCTGTGTGAGACAGCTCTTTGAAAATGCTATCTTCCAAAACCTTATAGCTCCTGCGTTTCACTCTGCTTCTCACTGCTTGGCTCTTCGAAGATTCTGGAATATGTGAGCAACAGATGAAGACCGCGGTAGTTCTGATGGCTGTGCGTTGGCATCAGGTGCCCGTCATCAAACGTTTAATGGCATAAACTATGACATCCAAACATTAGTCCTCACCACTGAAGTGCTCTTCGATATCAAAGGTAATCTATGAAGTGCATGTGTCCTGCTAAACAAAACTTGCGAAAAAGTCAGAAACTAGTTTTCTTTGGGGGATGTAGCTCCTAAAGCATCTGAGTTTGAAACTGAGAAGGTCACACTATTCTAAGGAAGCTCATTGTAACCCTGGAATGGAGCTCCAAAAGGGTGGTGGTGTTCCCAACCTTCTGGGGTTTTTTACTTTTTGTAAGTTGAAGAAATTTCATGTGTGGAGACCTGGACTTTTCAACCCCTGCTATAAACATATAGGAAATAGAGCCTTGGAATATTGCACTGCTTTGTAATTTCCTATTTTGGCAGGATCTTTCACTTATAATAAGTGATTTTGACCTTTTGAAGACTTGACCTTTGTGAGGCATTGTTACAATGTATTGTATCTAATTTCCAGATGGTGTGAAAGTTGAAAGGTCTGTCTGTGTTGGTGGGAGGTGTTTTCAAGCAGCCTACGTTTTGCTATAGGTAGTGTTAGCTATTTGCTTTATGGTTTTAGCAAAATTTTTAATTTCTTAATCTTTAAATTGGGGATAATAAAATCTATTCATGTAGATAGGGCCCCTGGTGGCATGATGGTTAAAATGGCTAGATCTCACATGACTGGCTAAATGGTTCAAGTCCCAGACCCGGTGGCTTGAAAAACACACCAGGCGTGTGTGCATGCAGGCCCAAAATCCTGAGAGGAGAATGGAGGAGAAGGATTGCAGCATGGGCATCTCCCCTGAGGGAGGTGCTTTCTCATTTTCTCTCTCTCTATCCATTTATCTGTCTCTCTCTAGCAAGTGCATCCACCCTATACTAAACAAACAGACAAACAAACAAAACAAGTCTGTGTATGTTGAAGACAGTCATCTTATCATGGGCTTCTCAACATAAGCATTACCTTTTGTTGAAGACCATGTTAACGAAAAAGCAACTATGTAAGTTAAAGTTTTTATATGTTTTCCTTAGCAGAATGTTGTTGATCAATTGAGTTAATGACTCCAGATTTCTAATTTTTAACTTTATTTTATGTCATGTTTGTAAAAATATTTCCTATCTTGGACTTCTTAGTTTGGATGAAAAATACTTGCTTGAAATTTTAAAAAATTATTTATCTAATTCCATTTGTTGTTATTATTTTTAAAATTTGACCAGAGAGAGACAGAGAGAAAGGGAAAGCGAGAAAGTAAGCTGCCAGGTCTGAGACTCAAACCACAGTCAGCCGCATGGGAATCCAGTGCCTTTAACCATCATGCCACCTGTCGCTCCACTTGCTTGAAAATTTAAAGTGATTTCTTTAGTGCATTCTAGTTTCTGATTAAAGATCCATAATATTTTCCGTTTTGGTTCTAAAGACATGATAAATCATTCTCCCTCTTCTTTAAGCAAAAAGAGACTCGGAGTCCCCAGCACTTTACGCTTTGAGGCAGCAGTCCTAAGACAAGGAGTGTAACTTGGGTTCTTTTCAGTTCTACCCTTTGAAGCAACATTAAATACATACTGCCTGGCTCTCTGGGCAGACCCCTTACACAGCAATATGTGCTGGGCACATTCCTAGCTTGGCTAGCCTCTGGGGCTTCGTCCTTCATTGAGTCAGAATAGAAGGAAGCAGGTTTTATTTGGGATCAGGCAATTTTCTCCCAGACATTTTCACTTTGCACTCTTCATTTTGTTTATAGTAGTTTCTTTCTTTGGAGAGAGAGAGAGAGAGAGAGAGAGAGAGAGAGAGAGAGAGAGAGACAGACAGTATCCCCAGTGGCAGCTCAGTGCTGCACTTTACCTTCTGCCTCACCCAGCCCCAGATCCTGGGCAACAGCCTGCCCAGTGTACTCAGGGAAGTCTCAGACTTGAACTCCTTCCCCTGGGAAATTGCCTCAGAGATCATTGTCTGATCCCATCCCTGCCTTCCTTATTAATGCTTTCTTTGAAAATGGTTTTGTGAAGCAGACTTTTCTTTCCAGAAGTAAGAAGAAGACAAAATCATTAAAAAGAGGAAAACAGAAAGGTGGTGGGCTGCTGGGTTGGTGTTAAGGGCTTAGCGTAAGGTGAAAGTCCACACCGCCCTGACCTCTCCGGCTGGCGGTAGAGACTCCTCAACCTGTTCAGGCTTGCTTCTTGTACTGAACCACCTTAAGAGATCTTTTCCTTCTTACCAAAACATTCCATTGATGTGAACAAGACCATTTCTAGAGTGGTTTTCATCTGTGAGTTGAAAGGATTGCTTTTTCAAACTTTTTTTAATATAAAAAATTTTAAGTTTTTAACATGTATATACAGTTTCTGAAACAGTACAAGCAAGCTTATTTTGAAGACAGTATAAAGAGCGAATGTCAGGCAGTGTTCACCATTATCAATTTGTTCCAACCTGTGCATGATCAGACCAGGATGGAAAAAAGTTCAAACTTCACTCCAAAACTAAGCAGGTTTTAAGATAAAGATACAGTATTGCTTCACTGTAGATAAAGTGCCTCATAGGACAGGATCTGAACCCG
Source organism: Tupaia tana (assembly GCA_026018925.1). Classification (NCBI taxonomy): domain Eukaryota; kingdom Metazoa; phylum Chordata; class Mammalia; order Scandentia; family Tupaiidae; genus Tupaia; species Tupaia tana. Next base: position 47,327,705 of record JAKSZU010000005.1, on the reverse strand, counting down.
CTTTATTTCTTCCCCTTGTTTTCCTGTTTTCTGAGAGAGTTAATACACATGTTGAAGCTTCTAACCAAAAAACAGCTTAAGGAATTAGATACTTGGTCCCTTGTTTTCAGGGGTGCAACTGTAAGTCCTTCTTCCCCTTGGAGATTGCTTAAACATGGCAGAAGGATTTCTAGTTTTTAATAACCAAATTGATGAAAATATTTTCTTGTTTGTTTATGGATTTGTGTAATTGATGCTAAATGTTGCTCTTCTGTGATGTGAAAAATGGCTGCTGTTCTTTATATTTATTCATGTGCTAGAAATAGTATGCATTACATAGAGCATACATTTTTCATAAGCCTTTGTATTTCAAGCTGTTTATTTAAACATTTTTGGAATATGTGGCATAAACCATGTTTCATTTATTTAATAAACTGGAGTAACATATAATAACAATGATTTGTCATCATTTCAGGTAAATAAGAACTTTTAAATAAAGGCAAACTGTAGAAAGTCCAGAAAGCTGGAGTAGAAACAGTGTTTGTTTGTTTGTTTGTTTATTTATAGGGTGGTTTTTGCTATAGGGTGTGGGTGCTCACCAGAGAGACAGACAGAAACAGAGAGACAGAAAGCAAGAAATCACCCCTGAGGGGGTGGCCACACCGCAGTTCCTTCTCCATTCTCCTCTTGGGATTTTGGGCATGCGCACACACACATCCACCATGAGTTTTAACCTGCTGGGTCCATGACACAAACCATGGTCCCACTACGTAGGAGTCCAGCAATGTAACCATTACGCCATCTAAACTACCTAAAAATAGTGTTTATAAAAGTGGCTGCGACATTCCTCTCTTCATGGAGAGGTTGTTGGGATCATGGTACTCATAGCCTGGTACCTGCGTGACCACCCTCACCCCCAACCACCCTTCCCGTGAAATACTTCTGCAGCTCAGTCGAAGTTCATGAACTTGATTTGTGGACTGGCTTGGCAAGGTAGCTTGGGCCCTCTAAAACAACAATGTGATGATGCCTGTGTTGTGAACCGCCAAGTTCTCTCAGGCCTTCTTCAAACACTGGGTGTTCCTAGAGGCAGGGGCTCTGATCCCTTGGTCAGCTGTGGACCTGGCAGGGACACCTGGTTGGCAGAAAACAACCAAAGAACTAGAGAACTAAATGTGTACTTGGTTTGTCCTTTTTTTTTTTTTTTTTCCCCACTTAAAATGAGCTGTCTTTCTAACATTCTAATTAAACATAATAATTTATTTAAAAACTAGAATTGGGATAAAGAGACTTTTGTTGCTGTTGTTACTAGACTTTCTTTTTTTTTAGAGCATTTTCAAGTTTTCAGCAAAATTGAGTGGAAGGTGCTAAGATTCTTATATACCCCCTACTTCTCCCATTATCAACATTCCACACCAGAGTTGTACATTTCTTACAACTGATGAACCCACGTTGACACATCATTATCTTTCAAGGTCCAAGTTTACATTACGGTGCACTCTTGGTGTTGTACATTCTGTGGGTTTGAATGTATGTATAATGACATATGTCCACAATTGCAGTATCGTACAGAGCAGCTTCACTGCCTGAAAGGAGGGATTTTTTTTTTCTCCATAGGGTATATGTGCTTGCCAGAGAGAAAGGGAGAGCGAGAAAACACCCTCCAAAATCCAACCCTGTTAGATTTTGAGCACATACGCATACATGCCTAGAATGTCTTTTAAGCCTCTAGGGCCAAGATTTGAACGATGTAGTCAGCCTTGTGGGATTTGACTCACTTTACCAATCCACAGGCAGGCCCAAGGGGAGACTGATTCAGTTCTCCTACCTAAAAGACTGAATGACACACCCTTACACAGTGATTTTGTGTGAAGGTTGAAAGAGTTGGCTGCTGGGCTGTCTCTAATGGCTGTGAATAGTACAGTCCTCACTCGGATGATGGCAGCTGTCAGAAACATTTGACTTTAAATCCAAGATATTTATTTTTAAGCCAGCAGCAGAGAAAATGTGACAGTATTATTTAGCCATAAAAACCAACAAGGCCCTGGAATTTGACAGAAAGTGGACGAATTTGGAAGATTTGTTGCTGAGTGAAGCAAGTCAGGCTATGAAGAGAGACATTGTATGTCTCCACTTAACATATATAGAGTGTCCACACTCTATGGTAGAGACTGAAAGACTAGAGGACATAAAAGCATTAACAATTGTGGACACTAGAGACAAAGTGGAAGGAGAGTGTGGGAGGGGAAGAGTGCAGGAAAGGAAAATAGGGGGAAAATATGGAGAGATAAGATATTTGAGGGACACAGATATGGTTTGTTATCTGTTGATGAGGATGTGTTTAGTAATCTCAACTGGACTGAGATGTGTATCATGCTGGGTAAAACTTCTTTACAATCTAAATGATGTATAGCGATTGAGTGTATAAATCATAACAATAAAAAATTAATAAGTCATTTAGGATATAAGTCTGGAAAGAACCTTGGGGCCAGATTTGCGAACCTTGAATAAGCAGATGGGATGTTTATATATATATATGTTTAGATATTGGGTTATCACTGGACATTTTGGAGAAAAGGAACTACATGGTCGTTGTCACTTAATTCTGGGACATAATAGAGTGCTTGACAAATGTGAAGCCCTCTATAAGTATTTGTGGAAAGTTATTGGGTATCTAATATTTTTATGTGTAAAAGTGAAGGTAGTTGACTAAAAGTGCTCTTAAATTATGATTTTGTAAATTGTTGTAATTTAAAGGAATTTTTCAATAAAGAAAACCTGCAGCAGTGACAGTAAATTATAAGTAGGTCAATTCTGTAGCAAAGCGGGGATACAAAACAAAGGTGGTATATAAATCTTTCTCAAAAGCTTGATTCAAAGAGTGGAACCAAGACTACCAAGAGCAAACCCCTGGAAACTAGGTTCTGGGGGAAGGAAAAGAAACATGTCAGAAACTTTCCCACCAGTTGGAACCTTCCCACCTTCCACATCTGGCACGGGGCAACCATCGGACTCTTCCACCTTTGCAACCACCACCATTCAGGCCGCGTGACCTCACCCAAGAGCTTTTTCACAGAATAATTTTTACTGGCTTTGCTAAATCCCAAGCCTGACTCTGGTTCTTCCATCTTTGCCGCCTCTGACTCTGCCGCGGATCATAAGTCTGGCCTAACAGAAACTACCCCTGCTTAACTCAACTGTGGTCCATCCCTACAATGGCTTACTACAGGGTTCATAAGAATGAGTTCATCTCGGTCTGCTGAGATTTCTTTCCATCAAAGAAATCATAACTTCTGTCAGCTAGTGTTCAGCTCAGGCTAAGATGAAATTTAAGTACACATAACCATTCACATAAAATTTATCATCTTAACCAAAAAAATATATATTTTTTAATTTGCTAGAGGGCACTTGCACTTGCAATGGGCAGGTGGAGAAGAAATAGAGAAAGCACTCCTCATTGGGCATGGTTATGCTGCAATCCCTTCTCCATTTTTTTCTCCTTTCAGGATTTTGGGCACGCATGCACAGGTGGCCAGTGTGATTTTTCAAGCCGTTGGTTTGGGACATAAACCATGCCAGTTGGCCGTGTGGAATCCAGGCGCTTTAACCACTATGCCACCAGCTGGCCTGCCTTTTTTTTTTTTAGTTTTATTATAGGGTATCTGTATGTCAGAGAGACAAGAGAGCGAGGGAAAATGAGAACACACCTCCTGGAGGGAGAGCCCTGCTACAGTCTCTTCTCTATTCTTTTCTTGGGATTTTGGCCACACACACACATGCGTACCTGGCATGTTTTTCAAGCCTCTGGGTCTGGGGCTTGAACCAAGCAGTCAACCATGTGGTGATCCAGCTACCCCCAACCACTATGCCACCAGCTAGCTCCTCTTGTTTTATTTTTAATTTTTCAAAAATTTTTCAAATACCAGGCTGTTCATTTTAAAATAGAGAACTCAAAACCCCATACTTCAAAGATTATCATCACCTCCCTGTGCCCCCATTGTCTTGACCGCAGGACAGTCGAACAGGTTTCCTGAGGGAAGGAGTGAGAGACAGGAGGGACGAATGGCGCAGTGTTACAACATGGAGCCGACACCGTGCTACAGCTCTTCAGGGTCGTCCGTTTATTGTGGGCCAGGGATCGTGGTTATATACATGTTGGTGGGCGGTAATTGGTTGTTAAAAGGTGGGTTATGATAGGTTGCTTTTGTGGACCAATCATGAGGTGCCGGATATAGAAATTGAGGGATTCTAAGCTCACCAATCGGTGAGCGCTATGGGAAGTGGCCAATCAGAGTATGATTTTGAAGGTGAGGTGTTTTTTTTTGTTTGTTTGGTTTTGAGAGTTTTTTTTGCTATAGGGCGCGTGCGCTCGCCAGACAGACAGAGAGAAACAGAGAGACAGAAAGTGAGAAATCACCCCCCAGGGGGGATGGTCACACTGCAATCCCTTCTCCTCTGTTCTCCTCTCAGGATCTTGGGCACGCACACACACATGCCTGGCGTGAGTTTTAAGCCACCGGGTCTGGACGCAAACCACAGTCGACAACATGGGAGTCCAGCGACATAGCCATTACGCTAACTGCTGGTCCCTTGAAGGTGAGGTTTTGAAGGGGAGCCAATTGTGACCTTTGGCATTGTGTAGTTGTTTGCTCTCTGAGAAACCGAAACCTAAGGGCTTCCTAAGATGGCGATAGTAAGAGACTCATGAAAATGGCCTCGGCAGACTCGCTGGTGCACAGCCTCCCACACCCCATCACCAGTGATAGGAGCAAGGAAATGGCCTGCTTTTGGTGTGTTGGTTTGAGGGGCTCCTGTTTCAGCCCTTGGGTCAAGACTTATCTTAGATTTACCGCTAATGAGTATTAGCACACATGAACAACTTTGACATGGTTTTCACACATACTCTTTGGGTTCCTGGCAACTGGAAGGCAAGCTGAATGTGTGTATGTGGAATTAATACCAGCAGGGTCCTGCTGGGATGGGATATGGTCGCATCAGCACGTGGTCAACCCTGGTAGTCCTAATGGGCCTCCAGCCTTCCTTTATGAGTCAAACAGCTATTGCTTGGTTTCCAGGCTTCTGTACCTTGATGTTAATAATATTCTTTTTTTTTTTTTTTTTAAGAATTATTTATTTAGGAAACCAGCAGTTAGCGTAATGGCTATGTCGCTGGACTCCCACGTAGTGGACCGCGGTTTGCGTCCCGGACCCGGTGGCTTAAAACTCACACCGGGCGTGCCCAGGATCCCTAGAGGAGAATAGAGGAGAAGGGATTGCGGCGTGACCATCCCCCCTGGGGGGTGATTTCTCGTTTTCTATCTCTATGTCTCTCTCTGTCTGTCTGTCTGGCGAGCACACGTGCCCTATAGTGAAAAACCTCTCAAAAAAATTTATTTAATTAAATTTATTTATTTATTTATTTATTTATTTATTTATTTTGCCATAGGGTATTTGTAGTCGAGAGAGAGAGAGAGAGAGAGAGAGAGAGAGAGAGAGAGAGGAAGCAGGAACACTAGCCACCGGGTTTGGGACTCAAAGCATGGTTGACCATGTGGTAGTCCAGCTCCTTAGCCACCACGCTACCTGCTGGCCCTGATGTTAGCATTCTTAATGTGAGAAGACATTTGCAAATCCATAACCTTTAGGAGGCATCTTCCACCCTTACCTGAATGTCCTCTCTAACCACTATAAACCTTACATTTGTTAATAGCAAGTAAATTAAAAAAAATTTTTTTCCATGAGAATAAGAGACAGAGTGAAGGACAGAAAAAAACATCTTCAACAAGGTTTCATGCCACCATTCCCTCCTCAACTAGCCTACCCAGCCAGCCAGAATCATGGGCAAGCAGGCCGTGGTGTACCGGTCCACCAGAGACCTGAACTCCAGTCCTCCATATGTGGATCCAGCATGGTTTGAATAAAGCATTATCACTGTGCTATTGAGCCGGCCCTTTTTCGTTGTTTATCTCTTCATGCTGTGCATGGCAATATTAAATGCACACATTCTGTAAAATACTGTGGGTATATATAATCCTCCAGAACACAAATTACGTAACATAAAGAGAGGCCCCAGTAGAGTGGAATACATACACTGCCTCCCATGTTGGATTCAGAATGGAGCAAGGGTCTCTTGCTGTATCTGACTTGTGTCCCTGACCTAGAGTGGACTGACCTGCTGCCCTAGATGTCACCTAGCAGGTGACTCAAGGCATGAGGAGTACAGATAGGTGATAATTGCTATAGATATGTATAATTTGTTTTAGGAAATTAATTTGTAGACTCATAACTAGTTAGAGTTGGAACAAATTTAAACAAAAATTTTATTTTCAATAAACAATCTTAAAACAATGAAGACCTGGGGCCAGCAGGTGGCATGGTGGTTAAGACACTGGATTCCTGGGGCCAGCAGATAGCGTAATGGCTATGTCGCTGGACTCCCATGTAGTCAATCGCAGTTCACGTCCTGGACCTGGCGGCTTAAACTCACGCCGGGCGCGTGTGCCTGCGTGCCCAAGATCCCGAGAGGAGAATGGAGGAGAAGGGATTGCGGTGTGGCTATCCCCCCTGGAGGGTGATTTCTTGCTTTCTGTCTCTCTGTCTCTGTCTGGCGAGCACACATGCCCTATAGCAAAAACCTCTCAAAAAAAAAATAAAAGACACTGGATTCCTGTTGCAGAGCAGTCAGACCTTGAGACAGTTCACACCAGAATGAGAATACAAAGAACACTGTGCTCTCTTTGCCATGAAAAAAACGTGTCACAGCAGCTGGCTCAAGAGTTCCACCTGTTTTGTAAAGAGGTTTTGTAGTCCTACTGCTATCTCAACAGCAGCAGAAGCTTTAGGAAATGCTTTCTGCCTCTCTGGCGCCCTCTTCCTCAATAAACGAATGGAGGCTCAGTCAGTCTGGGCTGCACTCCTCTGAGACTGTGAGCCCCCGGGCCTCCTCGTTGAAGATCATTGTGTGTTTTATCTCGCTTGCCTTTTGGAGGGTCCCACATTTTAGTCACACCAGATGTGACAGATTCCCACGTGGCTGATCATGGTTTGAGTCCTGTACCTGGCTCTAGAAAGTCATGCTGGGTGCATGTGCGTGCATGGCCAAAACTCCAAAAGAGGAGAACAGAGGAGAAGGGATTAAAGCATGACCATCCCCCCAGGGAGTGATTTCTCACTTTTCCTCTCACTGTCTCTCTCTCTCTCTAGTGAGCGCACATGCCCTTTGGCAAAAACCTAGGGAAGAAAAAACAATGAAGACCTTGTACCCTGTTCTACCTGCTCTGCCAATCCTACACTTAGGGATAAGAACTAAAACCAATTTGGATATATCTATTCAGACTTTCTGTAATTTTTGTACCAAATATGGGATTACACTCATATTGATCAACAATGTGCTTGCTTTATTTTTGTCACAATTTATTAGTAGAAAATAAACACTTATTCTAGTTTAAAAGCTGAAGTTGCTAATACAAAAAATGATTTGGATCACTATCCTGCTTTGACTAAAGCAATGAAACTGTGGCTTAAAAAAAAGTATGGGGAACCAGCAGTTAGCGTAATGGCTATGTCGCTGGACTCCCACGTAGTTGACCGCGGTTCGCGTCTCGGACCCGGTGGCTTACAACTCACGCTGGGCGCGTGTGCGTGCGTGCCCAAGATCCCGAGAGGAGAATGGAGGAGAAGGGATTGCGGTGTGACCATCCCCCCTGGGGGGTGATTTCTCGCTTTCTGTCTCTATGTTTCTCTCTGTCTGTCTGGTGAGCGCACGCGTCCTATAGCGAAAAACCTCTCAAAAAAAAAAAAAAAAAAAAAAAAAAAAGTATGCAGGGGAACCAGCAGTTAGCGTAATGGCTATGTCGCTGGACTCCCACATAGTGGACCGCGATTCGCGTCCCGGACCCGGTGGCTTAAAACTCACGCCGGGCGCGTGTGTGTGCGTGCCCAAGATCCCGAGAGGAGAATGGAGGAGAAGGGATTGTGGCGTGACCATCCTCCCGGGGGGTGATTTCTCGCTTTCTGTCTCTATGTCTCTGTCTGGCGAGCGCACGCGCCCTATAGCGAAAATCTCTCCAAAAAAAAAAAAAAGAAAGTATGCAGCACCACTTGCTTGTAAGTTCCTTTAGAATGTGTCCTTTTGGGCTAGCAGGTGGTGTGATGGTTAAGGTGCTAGAATCCCACATGACCAACTGCAGTTTGAGTCTCAGACCTGGTGGCTTGCTTTCTCCCTTCCTCTCTTTCTCTAGTGGGCACATGTGCCCCATAGCAAATTTAAATAATAATAAAAATAAGTTTAAGAACGTGGTTTTTTTTTTTTTGCCATAGGGTGCATGCACTCACAGGAGAGGGACAGAGACAAAGAGAGAAAAAGTGAGAAATCACTCCCTGGGGGTACAGCCATGCCTCAATCCCTTCTACTTGCTCCTCTCAGGATTTGGGCATGCACACACATGTGCCTTACATGATTTCCAAGCTGCCAGGTCCAGAATTCGAACTGCACAGTTAGCCATGGGGGAGCCAGTGCCTTAACCACCATGCCACCTGTGGCCCCAGAATGTGTTCTTTTAGTTTCTGAAACTTTCCTGTCTGTAAAGTACAGAAACTGCTGAGCTACATGAGAAAGCCTTTCAGGGACAGCCAATGGGAAATTAAGTAATCCCTGTGGATGGAATCCACGTACATTCACCTGGTAAGGAGGACTGCACAACAACCTCCCGCCCCCCCATCTCTGTAGCTCGGGAGGGACATGATTGTATGCACCTGCATATGAGGAGTCGGACTGCTATTTGCTGTTAGAGTTGGCCTTTACTATTACTCTATCCACCCTTAGAACTGGAGCGCTGGCTGGCTTTTTGTTTTGTACTAGTACCCACGTGAGAAAAGCGGGCTTTTGTGAAGAATGATGTTTGATGGCCAGGGCCTCTATGGACACTTCTAAGTGGAACACACAATAGATAAGGGGGTAGGGGAGGTGATACAGGGGAGCTATTCTTCCCAGCTCAGAAGGAGATGATGAAGCCCATATATGATATCCTCTAGCTGTGGATAGTGGCTAAGGTGGTCATCTAGAACCCACTCTGTGGATGGCAGCAGCATTTTCCTGTACAGCCTCAAGAATTCTGGATAGGGATTTATAGGATCCAACGGACCATAGATGAAAATGAATGGAAAGACTTACAGAGGTCAGAGCTCCCAGACGGCATCTTCTGAATGTCTTCCTCTAATTTTTGTATTGTAAGAGACTGTGGATGGGGGCCAGCAGGTGGCATAGTCGTTAAGGCACTGGACTCCCACATGGTTGACTGAAGTTCAAGTCCCAGACCCAGAGGCTTGACACTCATGCTGGGCACATGTGTGTGTATGCCCAAAATTCCAAGAGGAGAATGGAAGAGAATCCCCATTCTTCCCAGCCCCCCTGAGGGGTGATTTCTCATTTTTTTCTCTCTCTGTCTCTCTCTGTGTCTCCAGTTAGCACATGCACCCTATAGCAAAAATCTCCCTCTAACAAAAGAAAAAAAAGACTGTGGATGACCAAGTTCCAGTCATTGCTGTGGATCCATGCCCACATGTCCTACAGCTCACTCTCAGAGGGTCACATGTATGTCCCAAAGACTGGGTAAGACCTTGAGAGAATACACAGAAGATCATCAAGCAAGTGAGGATGTGTGACAGCACACTTCCATCTTTGAGCAGCTTTTTGAGAAGAAGCGGATGGAGAATCTCAGGGAAGATACCTGTGTTTGACACACAAAGCCTCTTCATGGTAAGCTAAGCAGAACGGTTCTGCTTGTACCGACAGAGCAGCTCCTGAGCAATGATATATCCATAGTCACAAGGCAGGAGGTTGATTATGCAGTTTTGGAGCCTCAGATGCTGCAAAAATCTTCCATGATGCTGGCCTGTTCAGATATGGTGTAGTGATGTCTCAGTTTGTCACCGAAGTCAAAGCCTAAGAAATCAAGGGTAACTACTTGATGAACCCTCAGAGTCAGATCTTCCCAAATCTTGTACCAGTCATAGCTGAATGTTGAGTAGCCAGGTAGAAGCACACTGATTTCTGGACTTCCAACCACACCCATGAAGTTTTGGTAAAAGATGTGTAGTCCCATGTAGGTAAAAAATTTGCTCGAAAACTTTCAGGAGTGAAGAGCAGGGGAAGGCTGAGAAGGTGGGATGTGTAGGTACATGGCCAGCAGCTGCGTGGCCAGCGGCCCCACCTGGACCCACCACTTCTTCCACCTGATCTGGGTAGGACTTGAGCTATAAAGCCATGTTGGGGGCACTGCAATTTGCTTTCTTAATTCAACAGTATATGGTAAACTTCCTTCCATGTTGGTGTTTACAGATCAATTTAATTAGCTCTCCCTTTTAATTCTATTCAAGTATAACGGAAAGACACTGTATGAGCATATGTATACTATGCCTATTTAAAATGTATAGTTTAGGAACCAGTAGATGGTGTAATGGTTATGTTGCTGGACTCCCACGTAGTTGACCGCAGTTCGAGTCCTGGACCTGGTGGCTTAAACTTACACCAGATGTGTGTGTGTGTGTATGCCCAAAATCCCAAGAGGAGAATGGAGGAGAAGGCATTGCGGCGTGGCCATCTCCCCTGGTGGTTGATTCTCATTTTCTGTCTTTCTGTCTCTCCCTGTCTCTGGCAAATGTATGTGCCCTATAGCAAAAATCTCTCTAACAAAAAGAAAATAAAATGTACAGTTCGATCAGTTTGGGCCTATGTGTACACTTGTGAAACCCTTGTCACATCAAGACAGTAGTTCCATCACTTTTGTGGCCCTTGGATTATCCCCAGATTATGTACAGAATCCATAAAATACTACATTTCTTTTCATGGTTTCAAAGTATCAGATCTGGGAGATTAAAAATGCTTCAGTTCTTCGCCATTTCTCTCACTGAGAGGTGGAGTCAGCTTCCCTCCCCCTTGACTCTGGGCTGTTCACAGTGACTGCACGAGTGACCTTCTGTGAAGGTCAAAAGAATCCTCTGGAAACAATCACTTGGAGAGCCCTGAGCCAAATAATCCAAATGCCCTGCGATCTTCATGCTGGAGAGAACAGGTGGGCAGAACAGGTGGGGAGGCTCTGAAGACGTCCGGTCAGTCCCAGCTGTCCAGCCTGTGATCACTTGAGTCATTTCAGCTACGACTCCAGACACTGTGAGCAAAGAAAGGTCTTTTCTCATGTGCCCTTTTGAAATTCCTGACCCATAAAATCATGAAAGATAATTGCATGGTGGTTGTTTTAGGACTTTTTAAAAATTTTTATTTTTATGCAGCAATGGGAAACAGGAACAAAATTATTCCTCTACTGATAAATATTTAGGTTGTGTCCAATTTTATCCATTATGACTTATGCTGTACGTGTACTTTTTTTTTGCATATGTAAGAATTTAATTAGGACAGATTTCCAGAGAGGGAATTATTGTGTCCAAGAACTCTCTTTTCACTCTTCATTTTTCTTTTCTTTTCTTTTTTTTTGAGAGGTTTTTGTTATAGAGTGCATGAGCTCGCCAGAAAGACAGAGAGAGACAGAGAGATAGAAAGCGAGAAATCAGCCCCCAGGGGGGATGGTCACGCCGCAATCCCTTCTCCTCCATTCTCCTCTCAGGATCTTGGGCACGCACGCACACGTGCCTGGCGTGAGTTTTAAGCCACCGGGTCCGGGACTCGAACCGCGATCGACTACGTGGGAGTCCAGCACATAGCCATTACGCTAACTGCTGGTCCCCACTCTTCATTTTCTAGACTCTATTTTGATAGGTGCTGGCAACTTTTCTTCTATAAAGAATTTATTAACACCCTACAAAAAAGAAAAAAAAAAGGATTTTTTTCTTTCTCCCAAAAGTCTTGGACAACTCACTTCATCTTCCTGTGTTTGATTTGCTTACATCTAATAACTGTACTTGCTTTCTAGCAGGGTTATGATCTAGAGATTAAAAGTGAAATAAGAATAAGATCTGGGAAAGAAAATAATGTTGTAAGGAATTTCAGACCGACTAGTCCATGAGAGAAATGTGGACATGGAATTTAGCCATGCTTGTTGGAACTCTACTAGTCCCTTGAACAGTATAAAAGAAACTTTCTCAGACCAATTGACACAGCTTAAATCATAATTTAAACAAATTGTTAAAATGTACAAGCTCTGGGCATTCAGGAAATTAGCTCTGGTTGTCTGGGAAATGTTATCTGGGGGCCAACTCGTAAAGAAATCTATAGCTGATGGGGCCGGCAAGTGGCATGGTGGTTAAAGGTGCTGGACTCCCACATGGTCGACCACGGTTCAAGTCTTGGACCTGGTGGCTTGCTTTCTCACTTCCTCTCTCTTTCTCTCGCTCTCTCTCTCTCTGATCAAACTGGAAAATAATAATGATAATAATAATAAATAAAGTTAAAATAAAATATTTAAAAAAAAGAAATCTACAGCTGATGAAAATCTTTTTATTTTAAAATAATTTTTAAAATTTAATTGATTATTATTATTATTTTTCTAGAGGGCACAGGTGTTTACCGGAGAGAGACAGAGAGAGAGAGAGAGCAAGCAAGAGAGGGAAAGTATGAGAGCAAGCTGCCAGATCTGGGACTCAAACCATAGCCAGCCATGTGGGGGTCCACCTCTTTTTTTTTGAGAGGTTTTTGCTATAGGGTGCTTGCGCTCGCCAGAAAGACAGAGAGAGACAGAGAGACAGAATGCAAAAAATCACCCCCCCAGGGGGTATGGCCACACCTCAACCCTTCTCCTCCATTCTCCTCTTGGGATCTTGGGCACACACGCACACATGCCTGGCGTGAGTTTAAGCCACCGGGTCTGGGATTTGAACCACAGTTGACTACATGGGAGTCCAGCGACATAGCCATTACGCTAACTGCTGGTCCCAGGGAATCCACCTCTTTAATCATCATGCCACCTGCTGGTCCCAACCAGGTCCTGGACCTGGCGGCTGTTTTCTCTCTCTCTCTCTCTCTCTCTCTCTCTCTCTCTCTTTCTCTCTCTCTCTGTCTCTTATCAGCAGATGTGTTCTATAGCAAACAAACAAACAAATGCATAAATCTAAAAAAAAAAAAAAAAAAAAAAGAAAGAAAATATCAACCAATGGGGGCCAGCAGGTGGCAGGGTGGTTAAGTGCTGGATCCCACATGGCTGATTCTGCACTTGGACCCAGTGGCTTAAAAATCACATTGGGCACATGCGCATGTGTGGCCAAAACCCTGGGAGGAGAATGTAGGAGAAGGGATTACAGCATGGCCATCCCTCTGGTAGGTGACATATCACTTTCCCTTCTCCCCCCCCCCCCCCCCCCCCCCCCCAGCAAATGTATGCACCCTGTGGTAAAAATCTTAAAAAAAAAAATCAACCAATGTAAATTCTTCATTACGACTTATGTAACACTCTCTTCTTCTCCACCCTTCTTCTGTTTCTGTAAAATGAACCCTTAACTTTGTCATTTTGGGGAGTACTGGCTACATGTAACTGAGGTGGCTGTCCTTACCATTTGGACTTGAATAAACCCTTTTAAAATAAATTAACTTCAGATCAGACGTGTTTTATTTTAGGTTGACAGATATCATCCACTATGAAATGGGGACCTTAGTCATTTGGAAATGACACTCCTCCGATTTAATCTTTGTTCTTTTTTCTAAGCTAGCCTATCCTGTCATTTCACTCCCTCTCTGTCTCTCACAGTATGAATGCTATATGTGCCTCATATGTATAGGTACATACACTATATAATTTTGGGTGATTTTAGGGAAACAGTCATGAACACTTGAATCAAATAAATATATTGTAAGGATTATAGTAGAGGGCAGCAGGTGGTGTGGTGGTTCCCACGTAGCCAACGGCTACGTTTGAGTCCTGGACCTGGCAGCTTGAAAATTATGTGGGGTGTGTGTGCATGTGTGCCCAAAATCCCAAGAGAAGAATAGAAGAGACAAGATTGCGGCATGGCCATCCCCCCTTGGGGATAATTTCTCACTATCCCTCTTATTGTCTCTCTCTGTCCTTTTTGCTTTCTCTGGCAAGCACATGCGCCCTATGGCCAAAACCAAAAAAAAAAAAAAAAAAAAATTGTAGTAGGAAATTAAAGGGGCAATGTATTTGTCAGGTCATCTAGTGCTTCTGGGAATAAGCTAATGACCACCTAGAAGCAGGAAGACACTTAACTTGTAATAACGAAGTATAAAAGTTAGTCCATTATAAGAGATTTCTACTGTTGGAGGGGGTCTAGACACTATTTCTTATACAGCAAAGAGCACTGAAGCAGGATTCTACATGCTGTATGCCACACTTTCTACTACATTTGGAGCAATACTGCACTCCTGTGCTAATATTCTACAAAATTAAAACACCCAGTAAAACACCCAGTAAAAGTCTGTCTCATTTTCTTCTTCCTCCTGCAGATTTAGCTAGTGACTTCTGGATCCTCCACTGCTGTCTTCCCTTGGCTTCCTCAATTCCTCAGAAATAGAGCAAGTGTCATTGTGTTGTGTGTCTACCTTCCTCTGCACTCACTTGACCTCATAGCAGTTAATTAAACTCCCAGCCCTGGCCTGATCTTTTCCATGCGTATCATGATCTGCTTTGCATCTCTTTAGCATGATGAATCACTAGTTGGTAAAAAATATTTTAAGAAATAATATTTAGAAGAAGGTAGAGCTATCACAGATATAGGAAAATCTGCACTAGAAATATACTTGAGAGAGGAGATGCTTACATATGGCCTTTGGAGAATGATGTCTAGTAATGGGCTTACATTTGGCTCTTTGAAGGATGCTGTTTCATTGAGGATGTCTCTCAATGACAAAATTTAGTATAATTAATTTTATTTCTTAGATTTGTGGAGTTAGAAATCAGTCTGACCTGAAGAAGAGAAATTGTGTGTTAGGCACTTAAACAATGCAGTCACATATCTGTAGAGATCTACAATATGACTTATTTTTAGAATTATTTTATTTTATTATTTTATTTAACAGAGTGAGAGAGAGCAAGTGAGTGAGAGGGAAAGTGAGAAAGCAAGCTGCCAGGTCTGAGACTCAAACTGCAGTCAGCTATGTGGGAGTCCAGCGCCCTTAGCCACCATTTTCAACAACAGGAGATTTTGAACTCTGTGTTTTAGACTAAAGAAAAGTTGCAAAAATAGTATAGGAAATTCTGCTATGTCCTTTATTCAGCTTCCCCTTATCATGCTGACTTAACCATCCATATAAAATGATCAAAACCAGAAAATTAACATTGGTATAATACTATTATCAAAACTATAGACCTTACTGAAATTTCTATATTTTATTTGCATTGAGATGTCATATCTCCCTGTTTCTTCCAATATGTCACAGTTTTTTAAGCTTCCCTTTTTTTTTTTTTAATGACCTTGATACTTATAACGAATCCTAGTCAATTGTTTTGTAGGATGTCCCTTAGTTTGATATTTTCTTATGACTAGAATAAGGTGTTGCTTTTTTTTTTTAAAGAGAGATTTTTGCCATAGGGCACATGCCCTTTCTGGAGAGATAGAGAGAGACAGAGAGATAGAAAGCAAAAATTACCCGCTGGGGGGATAGCTATGTTGCAAACTCTCCTTTTCCATTTTCTTCTTGGGATCTTGGGCATGCATGCACACGCACCTGGCGTGAATTTCAAGCCACTGGGTCTGGGAGTCTGGTCCAGGTGTTGCATTTTTGGCAAGAATACTACACAAGTTACATTGTGTCTTCAACCTATGATGTCAGAAGTCTCATGATGATTATGTTGACTGGGATTACCTGGTTAATATAGTGTTTGCCAGATTTCTCTACTTTAAAGTTACTATTGTCCTTCATTATTAATAAATATTATGGAGAGATTATTTGGGACTATGTAAATTTCTGTTTCTCCTTGAACTTTCCCCACTGGCTTTAGCATCCATCCTTAAATATTAGCTACTACAGTTATTACTGAGGTATCCTAATAATTTTCTTCCCTTCTTTCTTTCTTTTTAAAATTTTTATTTATTTATTTATTTTATAGGGCACGTGTGTGAGGGAGAAAGAGAGAGAGAGAGAGAGAGAGAGAAGGAAAGTGAGAAATCAGTCAGGGGAAGGGGATGGCCAAACCACTGTCCCTTCTCCATTTCCTCTTGGAATTTTGGGTGTGTACACACATGTGCCCTTCATGTTTTTCAAGCTGCTGGGTCCAGGACTTGAACTGCTCAGTTGCCTATGTAGGCTCCAGCCACTTTAATCACCACACCACTGGCTGCTTCCTAATGATGATTTGCTATTTCCCTCATTCTTTCTACATTTATTAATTGTAGCTCTTCTGTAAGGTAGAAGGTTATTACGTTTATTTCACTTATTTATTTAATCATTATATCAGTAAAAGGTTTAATGGTATTTGTTTTATTTAATAGGTTATGGTCCAATACTAGCATTATTTATTGTATTACTCAAGTCTACAATGTGATTTAAATGGCAGAGTACTATCCCAAATTACACGTCTGTACCAATAATTCCTGATCCAATTCTTCAATGTTGGGCATTAAGATTGATTCTATCATAGTGGGGGCCAGCAGGTAGTGTGGTGGTTAAAATGCTGGACTCCCACATGTTTGACCAAGGTTCAAGTCCTAGACCTGACCTGGCAGCTTGCTTTCTCACTTTCCCTCTCTCTCTCTCTGGCGAGCACATGTCCCCTAAAACAAATTAAAATAAATAAGACTAATAATTAAAAGGTTGCTTCTAACTACTTCTATTTTTTTTTTTTTTTTTTTTTTTTTTTTTTTTTTTTAGTTGCTAACTGGTATGTGTGCTAGATAGGGGCAGAGACAGAAAAGGAGAAGGCACTCCTCAAGGGGGATGGTCACGCTGCAATCACCTTTGGGGACCCACCCACACACACAACCAAAGTATTTTTTCAAGGTGTTGGATTGGGAACTTGAATTTAGCCATCAACAATACGGGATCCAGACAGCTTAACCACTAGGTCACAGGCTGCCCCAAACTAGAGTGTTTTAATGGATTTATTTTTATCTTTTTTTTTTTTTTAAGGGATTTTTGCTATAAGGCTCCTGCACTGGCCAGAGAGACAGACAGAAAACGAGAAATCACACCCCTTCTCCCCATGGCCACACCGCAATCCCTTCTCCATTCTCCTCAGGATGAGGAGACACACACACACACACACACACACACACACACACACACGCCCAGCATGAGTTTGAGCTGCCTTCTGGGACTCGAACCACAGTCAACTACGTGGGAGTCCAGCCATGTAAGCATTACGTGGGAGTCCAACCATCTGCTGGTCCCAAGCCGGGTATTTTGAAAGCCACGGGTCTGGATTAGAACCACAGTCAACCATGTGGCATCTGGCTGCTTTAACCACCATACCACTTGCTGGCTCCTCTAGTATTTCATGATGTGCGACATACATACCTCTTTGAACCTGCAATGTGTTTCCATAAATAAGTTACTAACAAGGGAATTACTGGATATTAGAAAACTTTATGTTCTTGGTTTTGATCTAAGCTACAGAAACTAGCAACAAACCAACATGAAAATCACACCCTTCGCTCAGATTACCTCTGTGAACACCAGCCCTAAACCCGGAGCTCACGAAAGCCCCTGCAGGCAGGGTGATTTAGCGCAGTTGAGAACAAGCTGAACAACAGGAACGATTTTGACGTTGAGGAAGACACTTCCGGTAGGGGCATTGCTATTTCCGTCAGAGCCTGTCTTTTTCACCCAGGTCTACATCTCAACCGGAAATACTTGTCCCGCGTCTAGAGCCACGTCTGTCCTGGCCTCGGTGCCGCCCACACATTGTGGAAGCGTTTCCGGGGTCAGGGTGTTCTGGCACGCCCCGCTGCCGGTGCCGTGCTGGAGCCCCGGTTCTCCCGGAAGTGGCTCGGACCCCAGTGTCGCGGCCCCCTCCACCCGGCTGCAGCAGAGAGCGGTGGGGGCGGCGGCGATGGCGGAGGCGGCACTGCTGCTGCTGCCGGAGGCGGCGGCGGAGCGGGACGCTCGGGAGAAACTAGCTCTCTGGGATCGGAGACCCGACACGACAGCACCGCTGACCGACAGGCAGACAGACTCGGTGCTGGAGCTGAAGGCGGCTGCGGAGAACCTCCCCGTGCCGGCGGAGGTGAGTGATTGGCGGGAAGCAGGCTGGCACGACGCGGCTGGGATGATCTCGGGCGCCCAGGCTTGGCTTGGGCCATGCCAGCCTCTACCCAGGGTCTCCACTCCTCCGGGGCCACATTGGCGGATCCGGTGGGATGGGCTCCTCACTTCCCCGGGCTGTCACGCCTCGCACTGCTCGCGACCCCGACTGTCTGCGACTGCACAGGGATGGCTGCGGGGGCGACCCGCGGCCAGCGCCCTCTTGCACCCAGCCCTCCCCCAGCGGCTTGGGACGGTTGGCCGGGAGCTGTGAGCCCAGCGTCTTACCCAGTGTTCCCGGTGTCAGCCGAGGTGTAATCCTGCTGCCCACCGTCTCCTAGAAGGAGGGGCGCAGAACCTGAGCGCGTTGCTGCAGGACAGTCTCCAGTTGGTGTTCGTTTACCAGCCTAATGAATAACCTAGCTTCCTTTTTTCCATGGGGGAACTTGGGAAAACTTGATCCTAAGTGACGGTCTCATTCATTGCACACTGAGCAGTGAGCCCTGGACCAAGTTTAAGTTATGATCGTATTTATTTGACCTGTAGCAAGGCAATAAAAATGATTTAAAAACATGTCTGGGTCAGTACAGTGTCACATCATACTGGTTTTCAGTTTTAGAGTCAACATGTGAAATCCAATTACCATTGGCATATTCTGCATCTTCCAGCTTCTTGTGTGATTCAGTTCAGTTAGTTACAACAGGAAGAAGTACTTTTTATGATTTGTCAGATGTTTGACAAACTTGTTCTAATCATGTTGGGGGCCAGGTTTAGGAGGATTATTTATAAGCAGTGGTGATTCCTTTCAATGTTGGAAGCATCCTTATTTGGAATTTGCTCAAATTTACACAATTTGGAATTTGCTCAAATGTAGATTGAGTTTAGAGTCGTTAATTTTTCTACCTTTCATTTTGAGGGGTTTGATTTGATTGTTTTCTTTGCATTTACTGTTGCATGCTCTGCCGTAAAATAGGTGTGTTTCTTGGGTTTCTCTGTCCACTTCTAAGGTGTTGTGCCGGAAGTGGGTCTGAAATATATGAGGAAGCAGGTGGGAATTTCTTTGGCTCAGCTATCGAAGTCTTTTTTATGCGCTTCGTAGTAGGTGTTATTTGCTCTACCCATTTTTGAGTTTGTTTAGAATTGATTTGGGCTGTTATTGAAGCAGAATCCTTGGACTTCATAGCACTTGGGTGAGTTGGGGGTAAAGGAGCAGAGAAACACATGTCCTGTAAGAAAATTTATTTTTATTAGCATTTGTCCTAAGCTATTATTTCTTACTTTTGTTGAGCATAAAGGAGAGACTTTGGAATGAAATAAATGGAATCTTTTTATTTTCACTCTGTTTTTATGTATTTACGCAGTATGATAGCCAACACTAGCCACATGCATTTAACATACCTTAGGTGCCTACTCTAATCCAGGCACAGGGGATAGGAAGATACATAGGAAAGATGAGATCCCTGACCTCATGGAGCTGAGTTTAAGTTATGATCGTATTTATTTGACCTACAGTAAGGCAATAAAAATGATTTAAAAACATGTCTGGGTCAGTACAGTGTCACATCATGCTGGTTTTCAGTTTTAGGGTCAACGTGTGTAATCCAATTACCATTGGCATATTCTGCATTACTGAAGAATATGCCAATGGTAATTGGAACATAAGCCTGTAAAAAAAAGAATGAAGGTAAGTTTAGACAGTGGTCCATGATAGAAGGAAAATTTAAAAAAGTGTGACAGAAAGCGATAGATTATGCTTTTTTACATTAGAAGAGAAGGCCTTTCTAAGGAAGTAACAGTTTAAGGTGAGAACTGATGATGGAAAATGAAAAACCAACCCTGCAAAGATGAAATATTTAACATTACATCTGGGGAATAGAGCAGTGCAGGGTCATGGGTAGGGGACAAGTCTCACAGGTTCAGGAATTCGTTGAGGGTCTTCTAGTACATGCAGCTTAGGTACTGGGATTCCTGTGAGTGAAATACTTGTTATTTACCCATCCTGATTCTGGAGGAGTTCTCACTGCTTTGAGCCCCCTGCAGCCCTCATTTCCCTTTGCCAAAGTGTTTATATGCCTGGTGGGAAAACTTTGGCATTAATATTTTAATTGCTGTTACCACCCTTAACAGTGGTGCTGAAAAAGAATGCCTCAATTTCCACTTTGTCGAAAGGGTATATCTCTATAGGAGTTTATGGATGTTTCACAATGTTACAATTTTCACCAGATAAACTACTTCCTAAATAACTGGAACTAGGCAGGTTAGTAAAAGAGCAAGAGGGCAGCCAACTAACTCTCAGTAAAGTCATAAAGCTGTTAATTTCTTCAGAAAATAGCTTTCTCTTTTATGAAGGAAAAGCTAATCTTATCATAGAAAAGGAGTTAAGAGTTATACTTTCTTTTCTTTCTTTCTTTTTTTTTTTTTTTTTCTGCATTAGATAAAAGAATTTGCAATAGTCTGGTTTGTTGTAGCCAGGGCAGATTTTTTTGTAATTAGGGCCTTTTTCTTAGTGCTGATTTCAGTAATTCTTGATAACATGCTGAAAGAATTTACTCTGTAATTTACTGTTACAGCTGTTGTTTTCTTATAGGCTGTGTGACCTTAGAAATTATATTTATCTTTTTTTAATCTATATCTTCTTTATAAGATAGAATCTTATGAAGAGTACTTACCTCATGGGGAATTGTGAGAGTTAAATGCAATCATAAGTGCTCATGGTAAATTACTTGCCAGTATTATGTGCTTTCTTTTAAATGATAAATGCCTTCAAAAAAGTTCATTAGAAACCTGTGATCTTGAGTTGGCATAGCTGTCTAACCAGAGATAAGAGGTTAGATGCCCCGAGACTTAACCTGTATCTCTTTAGTGATTTGCTTCAAATGCATTTCGTTTATGGAATGAATTGATTAAATTAATCATAAAAGGGATTTTCTGTGAATTGAGTTGCAAGGTGTAAAGTTTGGGAAAGATTTTTTTTTTCTTCCCCCTTGCACCTGCCTAGCTGGTTAGGCAAAGCTTGATTGTTTCTTGTTGTTATTGTTTAATATGTTAGTATCTCTATTTGCATAAACTATACTGCAGTTCTCCAGCACTGCCAAGCAGGAGCCTAGAGCTGGCTTCCTGTCTCTGGAGATACCCGTCTGCTCCATTGGAAGTCAGGAGAGTGAGTGGGTGGGAGACTTTCTTCACTCCTGCCTCGGAAGTAGATGAGAAGTCTGAATAGAGAAGTTCGTGACACTGCCACACCCTTTCTTGAGTTATCTCTGTATTTCAGGTGTTTTGAGGAAAGAGGACAGGTGAGCAACTGAAAGGCAACTTTTTTTTTTTTCTTTTTTTTTTTTAGAGGTTTTTGCTATAGGGCGCGGGTTCCTCTGGCCTCGAGAACTGCTAGTGGCAGCACACTGTTGCTGGTAACTCTGGATCTGAGAAACTGAATTCTTGCTGGGCCACAGTCCTTTTATGAAGTTCAGGGATTATATATATGTCCATTCAGGAAAAGTTTACATGATGCCCTTAATAAGACATATGTGGCATATTCAAAAAGTACATGGACAATGCATTTTGTGAAAAAATTATGCAAGAATTTCAAAAAGTTTTGCACCAAGATAAACTCATACTGCAATTTACATTTCTCTACACATTTTTTGAAGTTCCTTTGTACTTACCTACACCCAGGACACTGTGTCATGAGTCAGATTTGTGGTGGGGAGAAAGCAGACCAGGAACCTTCTTGAACACTTCACCTATAGCTTCCCAGCATTCCAATAAGACAACTTCTCCACACCTGTGTTTTTGTACTTATTCTTTACAGTGGTCTTACCATGCAGGTACTGTATTTGTGTCAGATAAGAGAAGAAATTGAGATTTGAAGCACTAAGTAATTTGCTGTGTCACATAGCTTGTAAGTGATCAAGAACAGGATTAAAACCAGCTGTACTATACAGTACTTTACCTGCTCTAAAGATACTCCCATTTAAGCCCATACGCAAGAACATCTACAGTTAAAGTATTATATTTCTAAATTAGTGGTGGTGCATTTTGCATCAAGCTTTGAGGAGAAAATACTGTCTTCAGATGAAACATCTATGTTTAGGAAAGTCCACAGGAAAGCAATTTCCTAAGGCCTTGCTTGGGTCATGTCTTGTCTTGTTAATAGATTGGTGGCTCTTAAGTATTGTTAACTAAGGGTTGAAAACTAGACTTGAACTTAAATAATTAGACTTTGCTACTTTCTTCAGTATCTACTTCCCTCTTCTTCAAAGTCTAAAAGCACACTGTCTGCATGACAGGTAAATGTAGGTAAATGTACACTGGGCCTGTTAATATTTTTAGTAGTGGAGAACTAGAAAGTACTGTAGGTGTAAAATCTTCTGGATTCTTTATTTATTAAGGCTTTAATATTTTATGCACTTTTAACCCTTCCCCTGCCCAAGCTAGGCATTATCTGTGAGGTTCTTCTAAAACTGATGATAAACTGAACTACCTTACTATCCAAATGTAATTTCAAAATTTGTCAGCAAGGTGTGGATAAGGTGTGCCACTGGATGGAAATGATAGGAGGCAGTACTGTTGATTGGTAGTTAATTCTTGGATGGGGTTTGTTAATTCTGTTGGTCAGGGTTTTGTGTTGGATACTAGGGCGGGCTAGCTGCTTTCAGCAGCACCCAGGATTTTCTTTTGTCTGGTGGCAGTTCACAAGAGGTTCCAGTGAGAAAACGTGTGTGGATTTGCACAGACTTACCGCCATTTTTAAAAAACCAACTCAAAAATCATACTGTATTAATGGTGGAACATTGGTGCTTGTTTGTATTTTGAGACTAACATTTAACCAGAGAGAGCCTAGTTAAAACCGTTAGTATTACATAGCATTTATTAATCAGGTGATTTTCAAAAAAAGAATTACTTATTTAATTATACTTATTATTATTTAATTTGACCAGAGAGAGACAGAGAGAGGGAAAGTGAGAAAGCAAGCCACCAGGCCTGGAATTCAAACTGTGGCTGGCCATGTGGAAGTCTTAACCAGCACCTTAACCACCACACCGCTTGCCGGCCAGAAAACATACCTTTCTCTTTCAAAACAACTGAGCTACAGACCTAGTCTTGAATTAAGGTCGGAGAATTTTGGGGTTATTTAAATATGTTTGTTGCTCTCTTTTTCAAGCTCCCAATTGAAGACTTGTGCAGTTTAACATCCCAGTCACTGCCTGTTGAACCAGCTTCTGTAGTGCCTGAATCTGCTGAAGACATTCTGTGGAAGGGCTTCAGTTCCTTAGGAATGGAAGAAGAAAGAATCGAAACCGCACAGCAGGTAAACGGCAATGTCTTTCCTAAGGATGTTTGATTATTTTACATGTTTCAAAACAGAGCTAATAAAGTCCTAATGAGAACTTTTGAACATTCGACACAATAGTTAACATCACATCTTTTTAGAACATTCTCGATTTAGTGTTGTGGCTGTTTCCCGAGTGTTTTAAATGAATCTGTTGCCCATTTATGATGCAATATAGATAAACATGGGATATTACAAGTTCAAATGTTGAGCGATTATCAGATTTATTAAGGCTTCAATATTTTATGCCCTATGACTCCCCACATGTTATGCCTATGTTAACCTACCCCCACTTCATGCATGTATAAACACACACACACACACACACACACACACACTTTTCTGCTTAATGATAGATAATCCTTTTTCTTTTTTTGGAGAGGTTTTTGCTATAGGGCATGTGCACTCACCAGACAGAGAGAGACATAGAGACAGAAAGCGAGAAATCATCCCCCAGGGGGGGATGGCCATGCCACAATCCCTTCTCCTCCATTCTCCTCTCGGGATCTTGGGCACGCATGCACATGCACCCGGTGTGAGTTTTAAGCCACCGGGTCCGGGAAGTGAACCGCGGTCGACTACGTGGGAGTCCAGCGAAATAGCCATTACGCTAACTGCTGGTTCCCCATAATCCTTTTTCCAGAAACCTAAATATTCTTTTTAGGTGAACTCTTGTAGTTATTTGTTGATAATTTGGTATGTGTAATCTCGCTCTCTCTCTCTCTCTCTCTCTCTCTATTTATTTATTTATTTTTTTGTTGCTGTTGTTATTTCTAATCGCAAATCTAAATTTATAGCAATTTCTTCCATCACTTTTCTAGTATCCTTTTTCTGTCCTGTTAAAGAGTCAAAGTTGAGGTATTTACCAAGGAAAATATAAAGCAGCTGTAATGAATTTCATATATAGTAAGTCAAGAGAGGCAGTGTGACTAAGAGTTCCAGCTCCTGAGTTAGGCTGACCTGCCTCTGAAAGTCAACTCCATCACTGGGCTTCTTTGTGAGCTTGGGCAAATTACTGACCTTCTTAGGTCTTTAGTTCCTTACTCTGTAAAATAAAGATAATTATATATTTATAGGGTTTTGGTGAGAATTAAATAAGATAATGTGTGTAAATGTTATGTGTGACAAGCACATAGTAAATGCTCATGAAATGCTAGCCAAGGTACATGGCAAGCCTGCATCATACTCTTTTTTTTTGGAGAGGTTTTTGCTATAGGGCGCGTGTGCTCACCAGAAAGAGAGAGCGAGATAGAAAGTGGGAAATACCCCCCCCCCCCCCCAGGGGGGTTGGCCACGCCACAGTCCCTTCTCCTCCATTCTCTTCTCGGGATCTTGAGCATGCACGCACACATGCATGGCGTGAGTTTAAGCCACCGGGTCTAGGACTCAAACCGTGGTTGACTACGTGGGAGTCCAATGATAGAGCCATTACACCAACTGCTGGTCCCCTCTGAGTGTGGTGTTTAAGCCAACAGGTCTGAGACTCAAACTGCTGTTGGCCTTGTGGGAGTTCATTGATGTAATGGCTACATCATCTGCTGGCCCCTCTGAGCTTAAATTGTAGAAGTTCTTACTAGATAAATTAGTATTGATTTTTTTTTTTTTTTTTTTTTAATATTTTTGACAAATTCATTTTATTTTTATATATAACCAATTATGCAATTGTTAAGTCACAGAGTAGTTCTATTTTTAATTTTCTGAAAAACCTTAGAAAACTATTTTCCATTGTGTTTAACCAATTTATACTTTTACCAACAATGTTCAATGGCTCCCTTTCTTGTATTTATTGAATTGTATTTTTTTTTTTTTTTGTATATCTTTTTTTTTTTATTTATTTATTTGCATTCATTCTCTGAACATCATTACAGCATACAAAATGAGATTTTCCATCCAAATTACACTATATATTGTCTCAATCAAGCACATCAACAAGCATGTTATTGTCAGCAAATGATCTTCCATTTCTTGTCTTCTGTATGTTTTGCTTTTTTCCCCCCATCCTAGATTCTCTCTTACCCTCTGCCATCTCCCACTCTCCTCCCACAGTCTCTGGTATCTATGTTTGCTTTCTATACTGTTTTCTCCTCACATTTTATTGTAACGCCAAAGACCCTAATCAATCCAAATACCCTCATAGCAAACACAGGTGATACCCACATTTCCATGAACACAAGTCTTACTTTACGCATCCTATAAAGTAGCACCTAGCTGTGGCTACATATCCTACTGCAGTCATTGAATATATATATATTTTTTTTTCTGAAACTTTTTTTTGTAACTCAATTTACATTCCTTCCCTAAGCTTCATCACAGCATACAAAATGCAATCTCCCATCCAGTACACACTGCATAGTGATACAATCATGCACATTACAAAAAATTTTCCATTACTAGTTCCTAGAATTACTTCCACCCCTCTTTCTGACCCTCTGTCCCTTCCCACCCTCCTCTCACACCACCTCCGGTGTCTACAATTGTCCTTCATTCCCTTCCCACCCACGTTGCATTGATCACACAACTTCCTACATAATCTAACTACTTTCAATGGTGAGTTCACTCATTACTACTAAGAAAACCAGTTTTAACTTAACTCAAAGAAATGCCAAGGAACTTTGCTTAAAGCCAGGAAACAAGTTAGGATTCTGTTCAAATGGAAGGTGCATGAACCTATCAGTCTCATGTACTTTTATCTTCTGTTCTGGTTCAATTTTCCTGATTAAATTCTGGGATATAATATTCAAATTCAGACTTGTCCCTCTGATTAAGTTGGCCACTTTCATAGTTTTTGGACTCTTATTTCCGTGTGTCTGTGTTTAATTTTCTTGATACAGCACACCCTTGAGAACTTCTTGGAGATCTGGTCTGGTGCTGGTAAATTCTTTCAGGTTTTGTTTATCTGAGAATGTTCTTGTCTTTTCTTCCCACCTGAAAGATAATCTTGCCGGGTACAGTATTCTTGGCTGAAACTGTTTCTCTCGTAACACTTTGAATATATTTTCCCATTCTCTCCTCGCTCGCATTGTTTCCGATGAGAGATCTGCTGTTAGCCTGATGGGATGTCCTTTGTAGGTAACTTGATGTTTCTCTCTTGCCAATCTTAGTATCTTGTCTTTGTCTGCGGTTTTGGTCAACCTGGCTATAATGTGTCTTGGAGAAGATCTCCTTGGGTTGATTCTATTTGGGGTCCTTTGTATTTCCTGGGACTGGATCTTCGAATGCCTCTCTAGGTTTGGAAAGTTTTCTTGCAGGATTTCATGGAATAGATTATCAATGCCCTTATGGGTCTCTTCACCTTCTGGAATGCCAATTATCCGGATATTTGGACGTTTGATGGTATCCAGTACTTCTCGCATATCATTCTCAAATTTTTGAGCCATTTTCTCAGTCTTCGTGGTGGACTTTTCTAAGCCAGCCATTTTCTCTTCTACATCTGAGATTCTATTTTCTGAATGATCTAGTCTGCTTTTAATACTTTCAAGGGAGATTTTGACTTCTTGTATTATAGACTTGATCTCTAGCAGTTCCGTTTGAGTCTTTTGTAAAGTGTGTAATTCCTCTTTTAGATCTTGCAAGAATTTCCTCATCTCCTGGAACTCGGCAACTTCTTTCTCCTTTCTCTTTAGCAGTTCATTATCTCTCTTTTCTTCCATCTCTGTTAGCTTCGACATTACGAATGCTCTAAATTCCTTATCAGACATTTCCATGACTTTCACCGAACTGTTTGTGGATGAAGGAGAGTTACTCTTTTCCATTGGAGGAGAGGTATTTTCTCGTTTTCCCATATTTCTCGTGATCCCCCTCTGAGTGTGGTGCCTCAATTTAAGCCAACAGGTCTGAGACTCAAACTGCTGTTGGCCTTGTGGGAGTGCCACCATTGATGTAATGGCTACATCATCTGCTGGCCCCTCTGAGCTTAAATTGTAGAAGTTCTTACTAGATAAATTAGTATTGATATTTACCTGAAGCCCTATATTACCAACTCAGATGGGAAGAAATTATTTTATCTTTAATATTGTTTTTTATTTGACTTTGACAATAGCCTTTTTTTTTTTTTTTTTTTTCCCATGGAGTGCATGTATTTGCCAGAAACAAGACAGAGAGAGACAGAAAGTATGAAATCAGCCCAACGGGGGATGGCCACGCCACAATTCCTTTCCTCCATTCTCCTGTTGGGATTTTGGGGGCATGTATGCACATGCATTTTTTCTTTCTTTCTTTCTTTCTTTCTTTCTTTCTTTTTTTTTTTAAGAGAGATTTTTGCTATAGGGTGTGTGCGCTCACTGGAGAGACAGAGACAGAGACAGACATAAAGTAAGAGATCACCTCCCGGGGGTAAAGCCATGCCACAATCCCTTTTCCTTCATTTTCTTCTCAGGATTTTGGGTACACATGGACATGCTCCTGGTGTGTTTTAAGCTGCCAGGTCCAGGACTTGAACCATGATTGACTAAATGGAAGTCTAGTGACATAACCATTACATCATCTTCTGGTTCCACACATGTGTTTTTCAAGTCACTGGGTTTGGGACTCAAATCAGGCAGTTGGCCATATGGGATGTACTACCCTAATCACCATGCTACCTGTTGGCCCTAGAAAATAGCCACTGTTTTTTAATATCCTTTGCATTTAATTTTGTAATTAAATTATCTTCTTTTGTCTTAAAACTAATTATTAATGTGCGAACCCCCCTAAACAATGAGATTTAAATAACGTCTCTCTTTCTGACTTGTTTAGTGTGTAGCCCCTTTTCTTTTTGTCTTTTTTAGTTTTGTTGATGATATAATACCCTTTATTTTTTCCAGTTTTTCTCGTGGTTTGCAAAGCTGCAAACACAGATGGATCAGGATGAAGGAACTAAATACAGGTATGTGTGGCTCTTGCATTTGTCAGATAGCCCAATTTTTAGGTCCCAGTCATCTGAAGCATTTCATAGTCTGTGTCTTTAAACAAAATGATGATACTGGGAGATCTTGTTGAAGAGTCACATTTTTTTAAAAAAGAAAAGCCAGGAAGAGGATTTAGGTCACTATACCTGGTATTAAAAGTGTGACTAAAAAAGAAAAAAAAAAGAGTTACATTATAATTCATAGGTTGGGAGGGATAGACATTGTTTCATAAGTAACTCCAGAAAGGGTTGTACTTAAGTGGCTTTACAAGAATTCTCAGAGATGTTTGTTGCCTTTCTTCAGAGGGAGAAACATCCCCAAGAGACTTTAAGGATGGCCATCTGGATGAGGTGTAACTATATCATTTGTGTATATTGATAGCATGGGGACAATAACAAAAGTACTGTTCTAGCTGATTTGGGGACTGTGGGTTGAGCATTCACATTTGGCAGCATTTATTGAAGACTGTATTAAATCTTCGTATCTTAGTTCTGTGAGGAAACACATTACTATTCCCATTTCACAGATGAGGAAACTGAGGTCTAGAAATACTAAGTTACTTGCTCAGTGTCATACAGACATGGGCAGAGCTGGAATTGGACCTTTACATTCTAAGTCTAACCTTTCCATGGTCACCATACCCTCTCTCCAAGGTGGGAGTGATCTGAAGGATTGACCTTACTTGATGCCCTAGGATGGCTTCGGTAACCTCGTTTGAAAATTGAGCCATTGATATTGCTATACATGTGAATAGCCAGGTTGTGGCTTCAAGGACATTTCCTTTTGTTGCTTATAGTATTAGTGCTTTGCCTTTTTAAGTATTGAAGTTTATGACATAGCTTTTGGGTGCATTTCTGAATATTTTTATAAGTAAGTCAGACTTTCGAAATTCAAGCCATTTGGGGAAAAATGAGACTGTTGCTTATTGACTGTGCATACTGGGGGAAAATATTATTGCCAATCCCCTTTTGGTTCTGTTTTCTAGACAGATGAGGGATTACTTGTCTGGGTTTCAGGAGCAGTGTGATGCTATTTTGAATGATGTAAACAGTGCTCTTCAGCATCTGGAGTCATTGCAGAAACAGTATCTTTTTGTGTCCAATAAGACAGGAACCCTACATGAAGCCTGTGAACAGCTCCTAAAAGAACAGGTAATTTGAAGTAGGAAAGAGACTCAGTGATTATATTTAGCATTTTATTTTTAAACACATGAATACAGTGTAATTTTTAAAATTTCTCTAAGTAGATGTTGAACACTGTGTGCTAAGCAGGTAGATTGTTACTTTGACAGACTGCTTTTATTATAAATTAGTGCACATAGCAGCAAAGACAAGCCTTCCTATGTGTTGACTGGTTAGGTCTCAGTATACATTCAGGGTACAGAGGTTGTATTAGTTGGCCCTCTCCACTCTTTGTTACTGCCACTTTTCAGACAAGCACAGTGATTTGTACTAATGGTGGCATTTATAGAAAGATCAGGTGATCGAGGTTACATTTAAATTTATGACTCAGAGAAAGAGCATTTAATTTTCTATTATTTGTCTCAGAACTTTATGTGTAGTTTTGTGCATTAAAAAAAGGTGATCATTATTTTATAGAAAGGTCAAATGACATTTACTGTAATAACTTGCCTATTTTAGTTTATGATTACAGAAATATTTGAGAATTCTGAAATCTTATGTCTATTACAAAGCAGTGTGTCTATACAAATCTATTGAGTGATTTTCGAGATTATAGTGTTAATTCTCATATTCTTATAACAATTCATTTTTCTTCTTTAAAAAATGCAAGTCGGAACTTGTTGATCTGGCTGAAAACATTCAACAAAAGCTTTCCTATTTCAATGAATTGGAAACTATCAACACAGTAAGCATTTTTTCTATTTTACTTTTTGTAAAGTTAGTGGTTTCTATCTTACATTTCTCTTTCTTTGTATGATCTTTATATAAACTGTCTTGAATGATATTTTAACTTAATTTGCTTATTGATAGATATTTTGTTTGTTGCTAGTGGAGATCCAAAACCAGTTCAGATTTTTCAAATGTGATTTAAGTAGCAATTTTTTAAAAGGGATTTTTACTCTAGGGCATGTGTGCTCACCAGAGAGACAGAGAAACCCAAAGTGAGAAATCACTCCCTGGGGGTGATGGCCACACTGCAATCCCTTCTCCATTCTCTTGTTGGAATTTTGGACATGCACACAGTTGTTCCAGTCATGAATTTCAAGCCATGGAGCCTGGGACTTGAACTGAGGTTGGCTATGGGGGAATCCAGTGCCTTCGCCACTGTATCACCTGCTGACCTCTATTTAAATAGTATTTTGAAAATTGTATTATTAAAATCTGTTTGATGGTTACCTCTTATAGTACCTTAGTTGTGAAGATTATAAGAATATTCAGTTTTAGATCCAGCACTATGGCCTAGCGTGTAAGGGAGTCAGATCCCACGTGGCTAACGGCGTAGTTATGACAGAATCTCAGCTTGGTAGCTTGCGAAACACTCAGGGGGCATGTGTGTGTGTGCCCCAAATCCCAACAGGATAGAGAAATGAAGGAGCAGGAATTGTGGTGTGACCTGGAAGAGAAAGAATTGTGGTGGGACCAGCAGTTAGCGCAATGGCTATGTCGCTGGACTCCCATGTAGTTGACCGTGCTTCGAGTCCCGGACCTGGTGGCTTAACTCACACCAGGCGCGTGTGTGTGCCTGCCCAAGATCCCAAGAGCAGAATGGAGGAGAAGGGATTGTGGCATGGCCATCCCCTCTGGGTGGGTGATTTCTTGCTTTCTGTCTCTCTGTCTCTCTCTGCTTTCTGGCAAGTGCACACGCCCAATTACAAAAACTTCTCCAAAAAAAAAAAAAAAAAAAAGAATTGTGGTGTGACCCTGTCCCACTTCAGGGTGTTTTCTCTCTTTCCCTCTCTGTATGTCTTTCTCTTTCTCTCTGGTGTATGTATGTGCCCTTTGGCAATTAAAAAAAAAGCATATTCAATTTTAAATCTGTCTGTGATTGTGCTGCTGGAGTGGTAGTCAAAAATGCTGATTTAAATTAATCTTAAGTTTGGCGAATAGAAATATAGTCTTTATAAAGTATATTTGTATCCCAAAGTAGTAGTCCTGAGAAAACTGCTGTGTAAATTGTATTTTGTTTTTTCTGACTCATAAATTAACTATGATAACCAAGTATAAATTACTTGGTTATTAAAATGATTGGGACCAGCAGATGGCATCATAGTTATGTTACTGGACTCCCATGCAGTCTCTTGAGGTTTGAGTCCTGGACCCAGTAGCTAGAAGCTCATGCCGGCGCATGTGTGTGCACGCCCAAAATCCTGCGAGGAGAATGGAGGAGAAAGGATTGTGGCGTCGTCATCCCCTGTGGTGGGGGTGATTTCTCACTTTGTCTATCTCTGTCTCTCCACTGAGCACATATGCCCTATAGCAAAAAATCTCCCTTAAAAACCATTAACTTAATCATAATTATAGTTTACTAAAGACATAGACGTTTACTAAAGACATAGAAGTAAAGCTAGAAGTTGGGACCAGCAGGTAGCATGGTGGTTAAGGCACTGGACTCCCATGTGGCTGACTGTTGCTCAAGTCTCAGACTAGGTGACTGACTTTCTCTCTCTCTCTGGTGAGCCATGTGCCCTGTAGCAAACTGGGGGAAAAAAAAAGATAAATACAATTAAATAAATAATTCTTTAAAAAAATGAAGTAAAGCTAAGTAGCAGTTAACATGGAAACTATGGCAAGTAGCTCATTACCAGTCTATATTTTTGTCAAGATAAGAAGTAATTGGCTGGTCATATTTTACTTTCATATATGACTACTAAACAGTGTGGCTGCAAGTTATACTATATTGCCTTTTTATTTACCATAACTCCTATTCTTTTCCTAATTGATCCTTAACGGTAGCCTTGAAGTCTATGGGATACTGACAATTTGCTAACAGCTGCAGATATTGAGTTGTTGGAAAAGTCATGACTTTTTTGGGTGTTTTTCTATGTAAAAATGTGTCATGACTTTCCGAGGACTCAGTATTTACTGGGACCTTATTTTGTGTCAGGCACGGAGGATTTGCTGTGACTAAGTCATTTATACTGTTTGTCTTTATGGAACTTCTGGTCTGTGTAAAACCCTTTTCTGAGCTTTATATGTTACTTTACCTAAAGGACACCTTGGTTTTCATTAAAAGCTTGTTCTTTGTCAATGTTCATTTTCTCTTTATAAATCTTTGTAAATCTTTTCTTTATAGCCTGATTTTAAACATTTATCATGTATGTGTAGTAAGACTGCTAGTAAATCCTTTAATCTTGAGAATATTGGTTGTTTGAACGTAGAAAAAATAGCCATATTGCAAAGTACTAGGAAATGGAAAATCCAGATGTTGATATATTATTTCAATACAACGTTGTATAGTGGAGTAATATAAAATATTTACTAATTGATGTGGAGCCCCATTAAAACTTAATAGGAATAAATGGAATGATGTCAGTATTCTTTTTTATTTATCCTTTCTTTATTGTTATACTTCAGCACAACGTGTTATATCCTAAAGGGAAACATGCTACTCCTGATTTTTTTCAACTTTTACCTATATGTTTTCTGTGAATTAAAGTTGATTTTTTTTTTCCCTTTAAGAAATTGAATTCCCCTACGTTGTCTGTGAATAGTGAAGGATTTATACCTATGCTGGCCAAATTAGATGATTGTATAACATATATCTCATCTCACGTAAGTCATATTTTTATGTTTTTAAGAAATCTTAACATGCTTATCATAAAACTTTATGTGGTATGAAGTAATTATTTTTTCTGAAGGGGAAAA
Organism: Tupaia tana; assembly: GCA_026018925.1. Taxonomy (NCBI): domain Eukaryota; kingdom Metazoa; phylum Chordata; class Mammalia; order Scandentia; family Tupaiidae; genus Tupaia; species Tupaia tana. Next base: position 47,294,540 of record JAKSZU010000005.1, on the reverse strand, counting down.
TATGTATTTGTAACACGCTGAAGAAAAACTGTAGTAAATTTTTGGTCACTTTGAGAAGTGATGTAAAAATTACCCTTAGCTCCTTACACGACCTGTGGAGTAAAGAGTGTTGGCTGACTCAGCTTTATCCCACCTAAAAGGATTAGTCATTTGAAGTTGTTGAACTGAAGTGCTAGATATTTCTTTGGCAACAGAAAGTGTTACCTGAGGGCAAAGAACGGTCCAAACCCTTTGATTTAGTTGTCCTCTATTTCTCAAGGATTTATTGCTGTGCTATTTACCCTAACTCCTGGTTGGGTCTTACATATGAGCCTTAGAGTCTGTGGGATACTGAAATACGTATTGCTAACAACTGCGAATATTTATTGAGCCTTTATTTTGTGCCAAGCACTGGGGATTTGCTGTGACTAAGTCACTTGTCTTCATGGAGCTTATGGTCTGCATGAAACCCTTTTTTTGAACTTTATACATTGCTTTACATAAAGAACTCCTTGGTTTTTAGTACAAGCTTTATTTTTATCAGTGCTTGTTTCTTTTTTATAAGTCTTTCTCTTTCTTTTGCAGCCCAATTTTAAAGATTATCCTATATATTTACTGAAGTTTAAACAGTGTCTCTCTAAAGCATTACACCTCATGAAGACATATACTGTGAATACACTACAGACCCTCACAAGTCAGTTACTAAAAAGGGTGAGTTCACTGGTTTCAGTAATAGGATGTTTTTAATTTTGATTCATTTACCATTTATAAATTTTGTCTGAGATTAGTATTTTATAATTCAAAAAATTTTACCTTAAAAAAATAAGAATATGTACTACAAATCTACTTATAATTGGGAAAATAGTCATGGTTTAGATGTCCATTATAGTCTTTATTTTCAAATTTTGTACCATATAGTAATAGTAAAATAAGATACAAATGATTTGTCAGGTAAAACATTGTTTTTCCTATCTTCATGAAAATATTTGAAGGATATCAAAATAATAAATGTGGTTCTGTCTGAACAGTGGGATTTGCTGATAATTTAAATTTTCTTGTATGCATTTTTCTTGTGTATTTTTGGGATACTTTTCCACAATTAGGAATCATGTTTTTATTCAGTACCTCCTAATGCTTGGGATTGTATTAGAAACTGTATAGAATCAAAAAGAAGCTAAAAAGGTCCCTGCCCTCATGAAGCTTATATTGAAAAATAATCAGTAAAGAAAGCAGATTATTTATAGATGGTAGTAGATTCTAGTGGAAAATTAAGAGGCATTATTAGAAAATAAGAGTAGAATTAGGTAGAATGATCACTGAACATATTTCTTTTATAGGAAAATAAACCCATAAAAACTATGTTTAGGTTATTTTATTTTATTGTTTTAGTTTTTTTATCATAGGGCGCATACACTTGCCATAGAGAGACAGAGAGGGAAAGTGAGAAATCATGCCCGGGCGATTAGCCACTTCGCATTCCCTTCTCCTGCATTCTCCTTTCAGGATTTTAGGCTCACGTGCATATGTGCCCAGCATGATTTTCAAGCCTCCAGGTCCAGGACTGTGCTGCCCACGTGGAAGTCTAGCGCCTTAACCACCATGCCGCTTGCTGGCACCAGTATGTTTTATTTTTTACGAACATGGATTATCTTACTCTCCATTCTCCTCTTGGGATTTTGGGCATGTGCATACCTGTGCCCGGCGTGGTACTTGAACCATGCATTTGGCCATGTGGTATCCAGCTGTCTTAAGGACTACATTACCTGGCTGGCCCTTAAGTCAGTAATAAAAAAAAAAAAAAAAATTAAAAATTTTTACCAGAGACAGAGAGAGAGAGAGAGAGAGAGGGAAAGGGAAAGTGAGAAAACAAGCTGCCAAGTCTGGGATTTGAGTCTAGCACCTTAACCACCACACCACCTGCCAGCGCCCAAAGCCAGTCATTTTTGAGTTTCATTTTACTGTTCACATTTCTCTTAAATGTTATAGCATACTGTTTATTTTATTTATTTTTCTGTAAAATTTACAGTTCATTTAGGGAACTGATACCTTGTAAGTGCTAGTCCCTACTATGTGCTAGTGCTTTATTCTTTTTTTTTTTTTAAGAGGTAAGCATTTTTTTGTTGTTGTTTTTTAACCTTATTTATTTATTTATTCATTCATTTAAATTTGACCAGAAAGGGAAAACGTGAGAGAGAGGAAAAGTGAGAAAATAAGCTGCCAGGTCTAGGACTTGGAACGTGGTCGGTCATGTGGGAGTCCAGCACCCTTAACCACCACGCCACCTGCTGGCCCAGCTAGTGCTTTATTCTTTATCTGCCCCAAACCTCTACATTATGGTCATTTAATGGTGTACCGAATCTCAAAGAGGTTAAGTAATTTGGCCCATGTCTTGTACTTAGTAAGTGACAAGAGTGTGAATCTAAATTCAAGTCTATTTACCACCAAAATTCAATCAACATAGGGTAAATTTTAACTATAAAGGGGAGAAAAACAGTTACACCTAATTACTAATAGTATTTAATCTGTCTTGGAGGTTTTTCTTTCAGCTTTTGGTTTTTGTGGAGGCCAAGCAGTGGTCATATGCAGTGGTTAGTGGCATGTTTTCTTAGTAAATATTTGTTTACTAATCATTTTCCTTCTTTATTCTTCTCCTTTTTTTTTTTTTTTTTTTAAAGGATCCTTCTTCTGTACCTAATGCAGACAATGCCTTCACCTTATTTTATGTGAAATTCCGAGCTGCTGCTCCCAAAGTCAGAGTAAGTCTATTGACATAAATAGGATGTTGCTATGATATGTATTCAGCCAGCCCTTTTGAAGTACTGTTGTTTATTGGGCTCTTTGCTTATAGCAGGGAAACGAATGTGAATGAAACATAGGCATTATTCTTTACATTATAGCAGTGTCTCTTAGAGATATGTCCTAGGTGCTTGAAGACTGGAGAGTAGGAAACATCAAGCTCTTCCTGTGATGTTCAAGGAAGGTTTCAAGTTGAAGTGTTAGTTGAACTTAAAAATCTTGGATTTATAGAAGACTTGAGGGAATTGATATGGATATCTTATTTCTTTTTTTTTTTTTTTTTTTTACAGTTTTTCCATAGGACATATGTGCTTGCCAGAAAGAGAGAGAGAGAGAGAGAGAGAGAGAGAGAGAGAGAGAGAGAAAGCATCCCCAGGGTAGATGACCCCACTGCAGTCCCTTCTCCATTCTTTTGGGATTTTGGTCACATACTCACATGTGCCTGGTGTGGCTCTCAGCCACTGGGCCGGGACTCAAACTGTACAGCCAGCCATGTAGGATCCAACTGCCTTAGCTACCGTGCCACCAGGATGGCCTGATATGGGTATTTTATGCAGAGGAAACAGCATCAGTAGGGAAGGTTGTGGTGACATAAAAGACATGCATTTGGGGAGAACTCCAGTGACTTCTTATCACTAGAACACGGGACATTAGTGGGGTATAATGTGAAAGAAGACAGGAAGATGATAAAGACCACTTCACAAGGGATGTTAAGTGTCATGCTAATTCAGGAAAAGTAGAAAACTAATAAAGTATCTTTTAAAAACAATTATTTGTAGAGAGATTTTTGCTATAGGGGATGTGTGCTCACTAGAGAGACAGAAAGAGACAGAGACAGAAAGCGAGAAATCCCCCCCAAGGGGGGAAGTCCATGCTGCAATCCATTCTCCTTTCGGGATTTTGGGCAGGCATGCACATGTGCCTGGTGTGAACTTTCAGCTGCTGGATCTGGTACTCGAATCATGGTTGACTATGTGGGAGTCCAGTGATGGAAGCATTATGCCATCTGCTGTTTCCACTAATGAAGTATCTTAAACAGAGTAACTTGGTCAGATTTGCCATTCCCTAAGATTAAGAATGGTGTGTTAAGAATGTATTAGAGTGAAGAGAGATTTGAGGCAGGGAGACCTGATTAACACAGAAGACTTTGCAGTAATCTAGGTGAAAAATAGGAGTTGAATTAAGGCATTGGTAGTATGTTCCATGGGGTTGGGTATGCACCTTTACTCTCTTTAACAGTGTTTGGCACATAAAGGAAAACATAGTTTATTTACCTTGATTGAGTGAGTGGAAGTGAAGAGGTACAGACCAATATGCTTGTTATATATGTATTTTCTAGCATATCTGAGATACAGTTAATTAGAGCGATCTGTGTATATTTTTCTACTCATTGAGCAGTTATTAGAATAATATTTTTTATTTATCGTTATTATTATTTTTAAGTTTACTACAGGGTATGTCTGCTCACCAGAGAGAGATGGGGGTGGAGGGAGAGTGAGAAGCTAGTCACCAGGTCTGGGACTTGACTCGTGCTCGGCCACATGGAAGTCCAGAGCCTTAACCACTACGCCATCTGCTGGCCCAGAATAATCTACTTTTGCTGACCGACTTCACTTCCTTCATTCTGTCTTGAAAGGCAGCCAGTTTAAAGGAGTTCTTTTGTTTCTTATTTTATTTTTATTTATTTATTTATTTATTTATTTATTTATTTAGGTTTTTGCCATAGAGCAAGTGTGCTCACCTGAAAGAGAAAGAGAGAGAGAGAGAGTGAGACAAAACAGGAAGAGGGAAAGTGAGAAATTACCCCATGGGGGTATGACCACAAGTCCCTTGTCCTCTATTCTTCTGGGAGTTTGGGCACTCAGGCATATGTGCCCAGCATGTTTTTCAGGCTAGCAGGTCCAGGACTCAAACTGTAGTCAGCTATGTGGAAATCTAGCACCTTAACTATCTAGTAATAATCTTAACAGAAATGTGGTGACAGGGAAAATGATAAAACTAGACATAAAATCATAGAAGACTGAATAAATGGGAAGTTTACTTTGTTCCTGGCTGGAGAATTACTTTTTATTTTTTTTTAAATTGCCAGAGGGCATGTGTACTCACCAGAAAGAAACAAAGGGACAGAGAGTTGGGGGTAGCAGGGCTGGAGGGAGCGGGTAGAGAAACACCATTTCATCTGAGTGTGGCCACAGTCTCTTCTCCATTTTTCCATTCAGGATTTGGGGCATACACGCATACATGCCTGGTGGGTTTTGTTTGTTTGTTTGTTTGTTTGTTTTTTTTTTTTGGAGAGGTTTTTGCTATAGGGTGCGTGTGCTTGCCAGACAGAGAGAGACAGAGAGACAGAAAGCGAGAAATCATCCCCCTAGGGGGAATGGCCACTCTGCAATCCCTTCTCCTCCATTCTCCTCTAGGGATCTTGGGCACGCATGCACATGCGCCCGGCGTGAATTTAAGCCACCGGGTCCAGGACTCGAACCACGGTCGACTACGTGGGAGTCCAGCAACATAGCCATTACGCTAACTGCTAGCCCCCATGCCTGGTGTGTTTTTCAAGCTGATGGGCCTGGTATTTGAACTATGGTCAGCCATATGGAATCTGGCTCCTTTAGCCACTAGGCTACAGGTTTGACCCCAGAGATTTAATTTTTAAAATGTCAGTTTCTTCCAGTGTAATTTATTGGTTGGGATGTACTCCTAGCCAAATTTTAGTGAGATTTCTTTTTGTATGACTGTAAATTATCTGTAAATAAGAATGACTAAGCAATATAATTTTGAAAACTCATGTTATCAATCAATTTTATTTTTGTTTATTGGAATGGAAAGTTCTAGAACTTAGTATATTAAAAAACATCGTGGGGACCCCTGGTGGCATGGTGGTTAGGGCTGGATTGCACATGGCTGACTGCATAGCTTGCATCCTGGACCCAGCGGCTTGAGAAACACGCATGTGTACATGTGTTTATGCTCAAATTCCCAAAAGGAGGGAAAAATGAAGGAATGGTGGTTTGTTCATCCCCTGACAGGGGCACTTTCTCACTTTCTCTCCCTCATTCTGTCTCTCTCTGGCAAGTGTACATATCTTCTGGCAAATTTAAACAGAAAGAAACACCACAAATGAAAAAGGAAGGGAAGGGTTGGAGTTTTCTATATGATATTGGGGAGATTTGCTAAGTATTTGAAAACTTTATTAAAAAAGTAAGTAAGCTTTTCACTTGAGAATTGCAGAGAAAAGGTTAAGGATATAAAAATGTAATCTGAATTTTAAACAGAAAGAGCAAAGACAGAAACTGGAGAGAATGATTACAACAGATAAGTAAGAAGGTTAATATTAATATTATGAATGTTTATAAATCAGTGAAAGAAAGATGATTATCTAATATTAAGTGACCAGATTGCTCACAGAAAACGTGGGAAATGTATGCAAGTTAAGGTTAAGTGGCAATTTTTTTTGTCAGAAATTGATAGAAGTTATAATGGTCATTAAGTTATAATGGTCAGTGCTTTTGAGGATTTGGTGAGACAGGCAGTGCTACTGGTGATATAAATGGATTGCTTTCCAACATTTTGGAGGCCAGCTAGTGGTGTGGTGGTTAAGGTGGCTGGATCCCACATGGCCAACTGTGCAGTTTGAGTCCTGGGTCCAGTGGCTGGAAAACATGTCCAGGTGCATGTGTGTGTGTGTGCTCAACATTCTGTGAGGAGAGATGGAGGAGATGGAATCGTGGCGTGACCATCCCCTATGGGGAAGTGATTTCTCACTTTCCTTCTCTCTTTGGTGAGTACTTGTGCCCTATAGCAAATTAACAAAAAAAAAAAGAAAAACCACCAAAAAACATTTTGGGAGAGCAGATCAGAAGCCTGTGAAAATACATCTTTCTCTCTCTCTTTTTTTTTTAAGACAGACTTTTGCTGTGGGGCACATAAACTCCCTCGAGACAGAGAGAGAAAAGCTAGAAATCATCCTTTGGGGGAATGGTCATGCCATAGTCCTTTCTCCTCCATTATGCTCCTGGGATTTTGAGCATGCATGCACATGTGCCCAGCATGTTGCAAGCAGTCAGGTCCAGGACTCGAACCACGGTTGGCCGTCTGGGAGTCTAGCACCTTAACCACTGTGCCACTCGCTGGCCCTCCCATATCTCTTTTAACCCAGTGTTTGGATTCCCACTTGAGAGGTGGGTACTACTATTGATATTACACCAGTTTTTATAGGGTAGTAAGTGGAACCTCAGAAGGGAACAAGCTTGCGCGGGCTGGCACTCAAGCCCTTTACAGTTTTGCTCTAGGCTCTTAGCCAGTGGGCCCTTTTTCTTTGGAGACCAACCTAGATATCTAAAAGTAGAAGAATGGGAGACTAATGCTATACCTACCCAGTGGGATATTATATAACCATTTAATATAAAGTTTTGAATGATATTTATATTAATGATTAATTGAATGTGTACTAGGTACCATGCTAAGGTTTTTTTTTTTTCCTATATTTTCATCTAATATTAAAAATTATTCAATGATAGGAAAATGATTAGGGAATAACATTAATTTTTAAAAAGATTATAAACCTGAATATGTAGTAAAATTTCTGTTTTGTTTGAAAAGAAAAATATGGTAACTGTCTATGTGTTTAAAAAACCTGAAAGTGGGACCAGCAGTTGGCGTAATGGCTGTTTCGCTGATCTCCCATGTAACTGGCCACGGTTCGAGCCCCGGACCCAGTGGCTAAAACACACACCGGGCGCGTGTACATGTGTGCCTAAGATCCCAAGAGGAGAATGGAGGAGAAGGGATTGCGACGTGGACATCCCCCCAGGGGGTGATTTCTCGCTTTCTGTCTCTCTCTCTCTCTCTCTCTGTCCTTCTGGCGAGTGCATGAGCCCTATAGCAAAAAAAACAAACAAACAAACAAAAAAAAAAACCTCAAAAAAAAACCTAAAAGAAATATATGGATATATTAACTAAATAATTTTTAGTATAGTAGTTGATTTTTAATAATTTTTAACCTTTTTATATTTGTAATAGTTTTTCTTAAGTGAGCATGCAATACTGTTGGAATGTCAGAAAAGTCATGATCATTTTTGCATAGAAGAAAAGAAAAATATGTCATGACATTTTTGATGACCCAATATTGTAATAACAAATTAATGAAAACCATAGTTCAAACAGTTGCATTTTTTTTATTCTGCAGACTCTTATTGAACAAATAGAACAGCGATCTGAAAAAATCCCTGAGTGAGTACCCAGATGTCCTTTGAATTTCAAATTACCTTCCTCTGTAGTGATATATTTCTAGATCTGATTATGTCCTTGGTATTTTCTGAGAGTTAAGCTTGTTCTTGTAGTGTATAACTTATGTGGGGGAGCAAGGTCACAGACCTGACTTAGCAAGTTTACGTGGCACCAGTTTGTCTTATAACAGAATTTCCTTCTCATTTGTGGTCCCTGTTCTTCGAAGAGAAATACTTTAAAAGATAAAGCTGGGCCAGCCTGTGGCATGGTGATTGGGGTGGCTAGATAGGTGACTTCATGGTTTGCACTCCAGACCAATAGTTTGAAAAACACTCCAGGCACATGTGTGCATGCCCAAAATTTCAAAAGGAGAAATGAAGAAGGGATTGTAGCATAACTATTCCCCATCTCATAGACTAAAAGTGAAGGATTGGAAAAAGGTATTCCATGCAAACGGAAACCAAAAAAAAGCGGGAGTCGCTCTACTGCTTTCCGACAAAATAGGCTTTATGACAAAAACCATAAGAAAAGACAAAGAAGGGCATTATATACTAGTAAAAGGGCTAATTCACCGAGAAGATACAATGCTTATAAATATCTATGCACCAAACTCAGGAGCACCCAAATATGTAAAGGAAAGACTGCTAGATCTAAAAGGGAGAGATAGACTGTAACACAATAATTGTTGGAAATCTCGACAAACCATTATCTCCTTTAGATAGGAGGAAAAAAACAAGCAAAGAGATTCAAAAACCAGATGGACTTGGTAGACATCTATAGAACTTTCCACCCAAAAAACACAAAATATACATTTTTCTCAGCCTCACATGGTTCTTTCTCAAGTATTGACCACATGATAGGGCACAAAACCTTTACAGATTCAAAGGCATATAAACTATATCCAACATCTTCTTCGACCATGATGGAATTAAACTTGGTGTTAATCTCAGGAAAAAACATCGAAAATACACAAATACATGGAAACTAAATAATCTACTTCTGAATGACTTAATGACTACGGAAGAGATTAAGGTGGAAATGAAAAGATTCATGGAAACAAGTGATAATGAGTACACAAGTTTCCCTAATTTATGGGACACTGCAAAAGCAGTCATAAGAGGGAAGTTCATAGCAATTAGTGCACACAAGAAAAAGATGGAAAGATGGCAGAAGGACTACCTGACATCATGCCTCAGGGAATTGGAAAAAGAACAACAGAAAAATCAAAAAAATGCCAGAAAAAAGGAAATAATAAAGATTTGAGCAGAAATAAATGAAATAGAATGTAAATGAACTATACAGAAAATAAATGAAAGCAAAAGCTGGTTCTTTGAAAAGAGAAACAAGATTGATACACCATTAGCCAGACTAACTAAGAAGAGAGAAAGGAACTAGATAAGTCAAATCTGCAACGAATCAGGTGATATTACAGCAGACATAACAGAAATACAGAACATCATTAGAGGATACTATGAGCGACTCTATGCCAATGAAGAAGAAAACCTGGATGAGATGAACAAATTCCTGGACACATATAATATACCAAGATTGACTCAGGAGAACATAGAAAGCCTGAATAGACCAATAACAAGCAATGAGATTGAATCAGTAATAAATAATCTCCCAAGAAAGAAAAGTCCAGGCCCTAATGGCTTCACTGACGAATTTTACAAAACTTTTAAAGAAGAGGTAATCCCCATACTACTCACACTGTTTCTAGAGATCCAAAAGGAAGGAATCCTTCCAAATTCATTCTGTGAAGCCTCCATTACCCTCATTCCCCAAATGGATAAGGATACGACAAAAAAGGAAAACTACAGGCCTATATCCCTGATGAATATAGATGCAAAAATTCTCAACTGATACTTGTTAACTGTATTCAACAGCATATAAAAATGGTTATTCATCATGACCAGGTAGGCTTTATTCCAGGGATGCAAGGGTGGTTCAACATACGCAAAACCATAAATGTAATACACCATATTAACAGAAAGAAAGATAAAAACTATATGATCATTTCAATTGATGCAGAAAAAGCATTAAAAAAATACAACATGCCTTTATGATCAAGACTCTTAGTAAAATTGGCATAGAAGGACTGTTTCTCAGCATAATAAAAGCCATTTATGAAAAACCTACAGCTAACATTATACTGAATAGGGAAAAGCTCAAAGATTTTCTACTAAAAACTGGTACAAAAGAAGGCTGCCCATTTTCTCTGCTCCTATTTAGTATAGTACTGGAAGTCCTAGCCAGTGCAATAAGACAATAGAAGGAAATAAAAGGCATTCCAATAGAGAAAGAAGAGCTGAAATTATCTCTGTTTGCAGAAGACATGATTGTATACATAGAAGACTCAATAGTATCCATGAAAAAACTTCTTGAAGTAATAAATGCATACCGTAAAGTGGCAGGATACAAAAAACTTAGAAAACTTAGCATTTCTTTTTTTTTTTATTATCTAAAATTCTGTAGCATTTCTATATACAAACAACAAGCAGACGGAGACAGACTTGAGAAAAGTAATCCCATTTACCATAGCCACAAGAAGTATAAGATACTTAGGAATAAAACTAACCAAGGAAGTAAAAAACCTATACAAGGAAAACTATGAAAACCTTAAAAAGGAAATTGAAAAGGACACTAAAAAGTGGAAGTACATCCCATGATCCTGGAGTGGGAGAATTAATATAATCAAAATGGCAATTCTACCCAAATTAATCTACATATTTAATGCAATCCCTATAAAATTACAAGAGACATTCTTCACAGATCTAGAAAAGACAATCATAGAATTTGTCTGGAACCATAAAAGACCCCATTTTGCTAACACCATTCTGCTCAAGAAGACTGGAGTAGGTGGAATCTCACTTCCTGACCCCAAAACATATTACAAAGCTGTGATAATCAAACAGCATGGTATAGTGCAAAAACAGACATGAGGACCAATGAAACAGAGTAGAGACCCTAGAAATAAACCCCAAAACATACAGCCAACTTATTATTATTTTTTTTTTGGAAAGATTTTCACTATGGGGTGCGTGCGCTCGCCAGACAGACAGAGAGAGACATAGAGACAGAAAGTGAGAAATCACCCCCCAGGGGTGATGGTCACGCCGCAATCCCTTCTCCTTCATTCTCCTCTCGGGATCTTGGGCACGCACCCACATGCGCCCGGCGTGAGTTTTAAGCCACCGGGTCTGGGACGCGAACCGCGGTCGACTACGTGGGAGTCCAGCGACATAACCATTACTCTAACTGCTGGTTCCCCAGCCAACTGATCTTTGACAAAGGGTACCAGTCAATCCAGTGGTAAAAGGAAAACCTCTTTAGCAAATGGTGCTGGAAAAACTGCAGAAAGATGAATCTGAATGCCTGTCACCATTAACAAAAATCAACTCAAAGTGGATCAAAGATCTAAACAAACTATAAAACTACTGGTGTAAAACACTGAGGAAACTCTGGGAGACATTGGGGTAGGCAAAGACTTCTTTAGTTAGACCCCTAAAGCACAGGCAATAATCGCCAAAATAGATGGGTGGGATTACATCACATTAAGAAGTTTCTGCACAACAAAGGATATTGTAATTAGTATGAATTGACAACCCTTGGAATGAGAGAGAATTTTTGTTAACTGTGCCTCATATAAGGGACTGATAATGAGAATACCCAGGGAACTCAAGCGGCTTACCTGTAAGAAAATGATTGACTCAATTTAAAGATGGGAAAGTGAGCTAAATAAACAACTCTCTAAGGAAGACATGCAAACAACCAAAAAGCTTATGAAAAAATGCTCAACATCCCTCATTGTAAGGGAGATGCAGATCAAAACCACAAGGAGAGACCACCTAACCCCAGTCAGAATGGCAAAGATTAAAAAAACAAATAATGATAAGTGCTGGAGGGGATGTGGTGAAAGGGGAACACTCCTACACTGTTGGTGGGAATGTAAATTGGTCCAGCCACTGTGGAGAAGAATATGGAAGTTCCTCAAAGACCTTCAAATATAACTACTATATGATCCAGCAGTTCCACTCCTGAGTATCTACCCAAAGGACAGGACAGCATTCAGTTGGAAAAGAGCGTGCACAACTATATTCAGTGCAGCATTATTCACGAATGCGAAGACATGGAACCAACCCAAATGTCCACAAAAGATGAATGCACTGAAAAAGTGTGGCACATATACTCCATGGAATATTATTCAGCCATAAAAAAAAAAAAAAACCAAAAACCAACAAGGCCCTGGAACTTGATAGAAAGTGGACAAATATGGAAGATTTGTTGCTGAAGAAAGCAAATCAGGCTGTGAAAGAGACATTACATATCTCCACTTAACATATACCGACTGTCCACACTCTATGGTAGAGACTGAAAGACTGGAGGACATAAAAGCATTAAAAATTGGAATGAACACTAGAGACAAAGTGGGAAGAGAGTGTTGGAGGGGAAGAGCATAGAAAAGGAAAATTGGGAAAAAATAGAGAGGTAAGACACATATGGGACACAGATATGGTTTATTGTCTGTTGACGAGGATGTGTATAGTATTCTCAACTGGGCTGGACTGAGGTGTACATCGTGCTTGGCTAAAGTCTTGGTACAATCTAAATGATGTATAGCAATTGAATGTATGAATAATAGTAAACAAACAAACAAACTATAAGAAAACCTTATGGCACCACAATTCATTATGGTTTGTTTTTGTTTTCTAGAATTTAATTGTGGGCAAATGAGAGGTGATTATTATAACTTTAGAGGTTTGGCAGCTTATTTGGGGGTACAAAATGAGATTTCATTCACTGTCTGAATCAGAAGTTCATATTCCAGTCATTTGCTTCCCAGATACCAGCAACTACTAAATGATATCCACCAGTGCTACCTTGATCAGCGGGAGCTCCTTTTGGGCCCTAGTATTGCTTGTACTGTCACAGAGTTAACCAGCCAAAATAACAGAGATCACTGTGCCTTGGTAAGTTGCTGCTTGTTTTGATTTAATGTTAAACCTTCTTCCTCTGAGCTATTTTGATAACCTAGAAGCCTAGGACTGTAAGTTTTGGATCCCATATCAACAAACTAAGAGAATGTTTTTCCATTATGACACATTTATCAGTAGTTCGGTCATTAACCTGATTCAACTTTGTAAAATAGTCTCGATTTTTATTTTTTTTAAGTGTGAAGAATCACAAGTAAGTATTGTTTCTTGAAACATGGGGTTTCCCAATTTGTGGATTTATATTGACAATTTAATGTTAGCATTTGCTACAGAAGTGCTTTTATGTTTAGTGTGATGTTAATTCATACTATAGAAAGATAAGTAAGTAAAGGTTTTTCTTTTAAATATGCCTTTTCAACTAGAAAATATTTATGTTTCTTATCAAGTTTAGAAAGTAAGAGTATTAAGAAGACAAAAATCTATTCAATCCAATTCCATTATGTTGTAATATATTGAAAAACAGCCATTTTCTGTTCTTTAATAAGTTGTTCTATGAGGACAGCTCCATGGCCTAGTGGTTAAGGGAGCTGGATCCCACATGTCCCTGGCTGCTTGAAAAACACTCTGGGTCCATGTGCATGTGTGCCCCAAATCCCAACAGAATGGAGAAAGGACTGTGGTACGACCACATCCTGTTGGGAGGTGTTTTCTTTTCTCTCTGTCTCTGGTGATTGCACATGCCCTCTGGTTAATTAGAAAGAATTTTAAATAAGTTCTATGAATAAGTATATATAGTCTTTTTACAAGTAAAGCATAGACTTTTATTTCCTAAATGTTGGAAATGTCATGTGTCTTTAACTGTAGGTGGTGTATTTGTTTATTACAGGTTCGCAGTGGCTGCGCCTTCATGGTCCATGTATGCCAGGATGAGCACCAACTTTACAATGAATTTTTCTCAAAACCGACATCAAAATTAGAGTAGGTGGTACATAGAATCTAGCTCTTGTTGATAAGATTTAATTTGGTCGTGACCATAATAGATTCATGTATGTTTACTAGGGGTATTGTGTAACTGCAAAGTGTTTTAATGTTTTTGTCTAGAATATGGATGGTGAGACAGTGGTTATTTTCTTAAAAGAAATGTATAGTTTAAAGGCCAACATGTTTTTATATTGTTTGTATTGTAATTATGGAGACATTATGATATGGTACTAAGAATTCTATACAGGGAACCAAGTCTTGGTATCTAAATTCCATTATCCCCACTAAGTATAATAATTCCTTCTAGTTAAAAAAGTCTGTAATTCTGATTAACGGAAGATACTTAGAAATGCAGATGCTATTTAATATATTTTTCTCAATGTGTTGTGAGATACACTGTTAATCACTTGGTTTCTTTGTATTGGCTATTTGGACTGTTAGGAAGATTCTGAAATTATGACTCTTGTAATGGAGAAGAGAGAAATATTTTGTGGTTTAGCCAGAGTGATCACTTTTGATGAAATACTGTGTATAAAAGAGTACTCTTGGGTCCAACCAGCAGTGTGATGGTTAAAGTAGCCAGATCCCATATGGCTGACAGCATAGTTCAAATCCTGGACTTGATGTCTTGAAAAGTACTCCAGGCATGTGTGCATGTGTGTCCAAAATCGTAAGAGGTGAATGTAGGAGAAAGGTTTGTGGTGTGGCTATCTCCTCTGGGGGGTGCTTTCTCTCTCTCTCTCTCTCTCTCTCTCTCTCTCTCTCTCTCTATCCAGTGAGTGTGCTCACCCTATAGCAAATTAAAAAACAACAACAACAACAAAACAATGAAGGGTACTATTGACAGTATGAAGAATATAGATGATTTAGTTTTAAAATTCTTAGGCAACTTGGTATATGTCTGAAGGCCTTTCCTTTCCTTTCCTTTCCTTTCCTTTCCTTTCCTTTCCTTTCCTTTCCTTTCCTTTCCTTTCCTTTCCTTTCCTTCCTTCCTTCCTTCCTCCTTCTTTTTTTTTTTTTTTAAATGCCAGAGGGCACACATTCACACATTAGAGAGAAAACACAAATGTGCAGCCCTGTGATAGGGACAGTCATGACACAGTTTTTTTTTTTCCTTCCAATTCTCTTTTCTCTTCGGATCCTGGGCTCTTCTGTTTATACCCAGCATGTTTTTCAAGCTAGTGGGGCTGGGACTTGCATCTCGGTTGGCTATGTGGGATCTGGCTTCCTCTATGCAGTGCCTAACTGCTGTACTATAGGGCCAGCCCCTTAAGTACCTTGTTTTGTCTGTCTAAATCTGTAAGTATTAAAGGATTTTGAACACATCTTCACTGTGAAGAAAAATACCATTTAACTTCACAATGAAGTAGCATATAAAAGGTAGTTACGTCTACTGAAATATTTTTTGTTGTTTTCAGAAGGAGATGTATAAAATTTTTGTTGAAATAAATAAAAGTTGTGTTAGGTTGTTTTTTGGTTGGAGACAGCTAATATGAATTGACTGCTGTGGATTGCGCATTCATTCTGAGCTTTTAAAGCAGAACAGTTTACAGAATTATTTTCAGCCTTTCATTTCTCATTCTATAATGTTCCCAGTTACTGTTTGCCAGTAGGTATTTGTTATTTTTACTGGCTAGAAGAAATCAATGAGGCTTCTTAAACTGTTAGAAAATTGTGTAAAGATTACTACTAATAACCATGTTTTATTTTTTCAATTTAGTGAACTTTTGGAGAAACTGTGTGTGTCATTGTATGATGTCTTCAGGCCATTGATCATTCATGTTATTCATCTAGAGACTCTGTCGGAACTTTGTGGTATTCTTAAAAATGAGGTGCTTGAAGACCATGTACAAAACAATGGTAAGTAGGAGTGATATTTTAAAGGTCTTTTAAATTACATCTGTATAGCTCAATGAATTTGAAAAAAGTTGAGGCCTTCTCCCCTCACCCCCTTGATATATAAGCTTAGTATTTATGAAGCTTTGGTGTATGCTATGGTTCTTTGAATCAAGAAAAAGTGCCAATTAAATAGGAAAATAATTTTGAAATCTGGGCTAAATTAATAATAAAATAGTGTCACTTTTCTTTTGAGTATCTGGAATCTAGAGAGAACTGTGCCATGTTGGGTTAGGGGTTAGGCATTTGTAGTGCACTGTTACCAGAATACATAAAGTAATTGACTCAATTGCATACTTTTTTTTTTTTTTTTTTTTTTTTTGGAGAGGTTTTTGCTATAGGGAGCGTGCGCTCGCCAGAAAGACAGAGAGAGATAGAGAGATAGAAAGTGAGAAATCACCCCTCAGGGGGGATGGCCATGCTGCAATCCCTTCTCCTCCATTCCCCTCTCGGGATCTTGGGCACGCACGCACACGCGCCTGGCGTGATTTTAAGCTACCAGGTCCCAGACTTGAACCACAGTCGGCTACATGGGAGTTCAGTGACATAGCTATTATGCTAACTGCTGGTCCCTCTATTGCATACTTTTGAAGAAAAAGAAGAATTATGTTCATATATACACATATATATATATGTATGCATATATATGTATATGTATATAATAATGATTCCTTGTTTTCAAAATGATAAATAAAGCATTTTTCTGGATTAGTTCTACTTTATCTATCTGATGCATTTTTTTTAAGTTCATTTATTCCTTGATTGAGAGATACAGAGACAGAGGGACAGAGAAAGAGAGAGAGAGAGGAAGAGAGCATTCCCAACAGGATCATAATCCAGCAGTCCACCCTCAGCCTTAGCCTGCCTTGCTCATGGATACCCTCAGCCTCAGCAGCCTGGCATATTCAGGGAGGTCTCTTACTTGAACTGGCATCCTGCCTTGCAGCGTGTTGTGTTGTCACTGCTGCACCCCCTGGCCCATGATAGAGTTCTTTAGTACTTGGTTGTCATAGAGAATATGATTTTCCTAATGTTACTTAGATATCTTTAAAAAAGTACCCTCAACTAATAATTTTTTTTTTTTGGAAGAGTTTATTGTTCTCAGCTTTCATTAGGAGACACTATGGATTTGTTATCCTCATAGTTACTCTACTGCATTTGGTTCATTCTAAGATGTACCTTTTGTCACATTTTTAAAAAAGTGTATTCATTTGTTGAGACACATACACACGTGAGGACCTTTGACAGCATGTTGCCACACTGCCGTCCTCCCTCTAGCCTTCCATTCAGACAGGACCTGAACAACTAGTGTGTTGAGGTTGACTTGGGATCAGGACCCCTGACCTTCTCTTCTGGCTGCAGCATTGTGCAATACTGTGCTGCCATTTTATCACTTTAATCCTTGGGAATTTAAGGTGATTTTAAAATTAATTTGAATATTTTACATGCGTATGTAGTGTCACCAGTACTAGCCAATGGGAAGCTGTTACTGAATTACTGGCGCGTCTTAACAATATTGATGGTACCTTAAAAATGAAGAATTACTATATAATCTCATATCTCATTTTATACTTTACCTTTTCTTTTGTGAAAATGTTAACAAGTCATTTATTATCTGTGGGATCCAATTTATTTGTAAAATGGGGTTGATAATAACCCAATTAATAAGTCGCCTCACTTTCTCTTTGATTTCGTTTGAAGCTATCAGTATATGAAATAACACTTGAAGAGCAGGAAACACTCCTAAAATTCTTATTTTATTATTCATATTAGTAATAGAAATAATTCCACAGTGTCCCTGGAAGGTGGCAAAGGCAAATTTATCCCCCAATTTAAAATTGAGGAAATCGAAAGGCATTATTAAACACTTCTAAGGTCACGAGTCATACTGCAATAGAATACAACCACAATCTCTGAAGCCAAAGTGGTTTCTACTATTTCTAAGTATTTTAGTAGTATCTTTGATTCTTTATAAGAAAATAGTTTTCTGAATCTGAAGGAATGGATGATTGTACTTTTTCTTATCAGCTGAACAACTAGGGGCATTTGCAGCTGGAGTCAAGCAGATGTTGGAAGATGTCCAAGAGCGGCTTGTCTACCGAACCCATATCTACATTCAGACAGACATCACAGGCTACAAACCAGCCCCTGGAGATCTGGCATATCCCGATAAGTTAGTCATGATGGAGGTATGATTTTCTTACTTGATCCCCTCCCTCCAACAGCTTTCAGATGTTTTATACCTCGTTCAAATAGGATTTTTCTTTTTAAAATTCTCCCTTAAAATGCAAAATTAAGATAAACTTGCCATAAAAATCATAGGAAATACAATTTAAAAAAGTTTACAGAAATAATTTATTGGATTGTCTTTTCTTCAAGTTGTGTCTTGTATACTTTTTATTCAATTCTTTCTTCTTTGCCAGGACATATGCGTTCCCAATTTTTTTTTTTTTTTTTTTTAAGATTTTTGCCATAGGGTGTGTGTGTGTGTGGTTGAGAGAGAGAGAGAGAGAGAGAGAGAGAGAGAGAGAGAGAGAAAGAACTCATCCTCCAGGGAGGATGACCATGATGCAAACCCTTCTTTTTCATTCTTCTGGGATTTTGGGTATGCATTCACACTTGCTCAACATGATTTTTTTTCTTTCTTTTTTTTTTTAGTAATTTGTGCAAGGATAAGAGAATTTATTCTTTTTTAATTATTATTTTTAATTTTATTTATTCATTCATTTTAATTTGACCAGAGAGAGACAGAGAAAGAGAGAAAGAGAGAAAGTAAGCCACCAGGTCCAGGACTTGAACTGTGATCGGCCATGTGGGAGTGTCCAGCGCCTCAACCACCATGCCACCTGCTGGTCCCCTCAACATGATTTTCAAGCTGCCAGGTCTGGGACTCAAACTGCGGTCGGCCATGTGGGAGTCTGGTGCCTTAATCACTAAGCCATTTGCTGGCCCATGCATTCCCAATTTTTAAATTGAATTAGTGCTCCCTGTGGTGTCTCTCTTTTAAAAATATAAGTAGTATAGAAGAGAGTGTAAATAACATAGGAGCTACCATAGATGATTTTCTTTTTTTTTTTCCTATATTGTCCATGTACTTGCCAGAAAGAGACAGAGACAGGTGGAGGGAGGGAGGGAAAGTAAAAAATTATCCCCTCGGGGCATGGCCACACTGCAATTCCTTCTTCTTCAGTCTCCTCACGGGATTTTGGGCATGCATGCATACTTACCTAGTGTGATTTTCAAGCCCCCCGGGTCTGAGATTTGAACCATAAGGTCAGTATGTGAGATCCAGTGCCTTCACCTCCATGCCACTTACTAGCCCCATAGTTGATCATCTAATAACCCTGTGTCATCCTTTCTTTTTTTGGAGAGGTTTTTGCTATAGGGCGTGTGTGCTCTCCAGAAAGACAGAGACAAAGAGACAGAAAGCGAGAAATCACCCCTACAGGGGGGATGGCCACGCCGCAGTCCCTTCTCCTCCATTCTCCTCTCGGGATCTTGGGCACGCACGCATGCACACGCGCCCAGCGTGAGTTTAAGCTGCCGGGTCTGGGACTTGAACCGCGGTTGACTACATGGGAGTCCAGTGACATAGCCATTATGCTAACTGTTGGTCCTGTGTCATCCTTTCTTATAAAATTCTTGAAGGTCTTGTCTCAAAATCATATGCTAGTGATGTCCATTATGATGGTTTGAAGACTTGTAGTTTATCTGACTGATGTTTCACTTTCATTTGTACCTTTATTTTCTTTCAGTTGCAGAGTTTAAATAAGATACTAGTGTTAAAACAGAATTAGAACTTTCAACTTTGTTTTAATGGAAAATTTTTAATAGAAGCAAATATAAAGGCAAAATACAATAAAATGTCATGTGCCATTACCTCAGCTTTGCATAATCACTCTTATTTCACTTATACCTCCTTTTTCCTGCTCTTCTCAAGTTACTTTTTAAAATTTTTTTAAGAGGTTTTTGCTATAGGGCACGTGTGCTCACCGGAAAGACAGAGACAGAGAGGCAGAAAGTGAGAACTCACCCCCCAAGGGGAATGGCCACGCCACAATCCCTTCTCCTCCATTCTCCTCTGGGAATCCTGGGCACGCACACACACGCGCCCGGTGTGAATTTAAGCCACTGGGTCCGGGAGTCGAACCATGGTCAACTACTTGGGAGTCTAGCGACATAGCCATTACGCCAACTGCTGGTCCCTCAACAGTTACTTTAGAGCAAATTTTAAACATTATTTTAGTCAGTGAATGCTTCAGTAGGTAACTAAAATGATTGGGTACTTTATTTTTCATGGAAGAAAAACTTGAATTGCTATCGCAAAAAACATTTGTGTGAAGTAGACATTGGTTTCAGTAACAATGATAGAGAATATGTTCTAGAAAGTAAAGGTAACTGGGTGTAAAATCTGGCAGCAATTTAAGAGAAAGACCTTAAGATTAGGCTAAGAGTTGTTAACACCTAATGAGGATGAAGGCTGCTCCTGTGAGGAATTTTGGAGGCTACCTGAAGAAGAACTACAATAAGGGCACTTTTATTTATTTAATTTAAAATAATTATATAGTTTTACTTTATTTATTTTAATTTGACCAGAGAGAGAGAAAGTGAGAAAGCAAGCCGCCAGGTCTAGGACTCGAACCACAGTTAGCTATGTGGGAGAGTCCAGTGCCCTTAGTCACCACGCCACCTGCTGGCCCTAAGGGCACTTTTATTTTTAACACAACCATAATACAGTAGCACCTAAAAACATTTTGGGTCCTTAATTTCATCATCTATCCAGTTGAATCTAGAATATTTTTTGTATTCACCTCCAGTCTCCGATGTTTTGTCACATTTACTTTTTGTGTGTTTTGTTGCTGAACCATTTGAAGGTAAGTTGCAGACATCATACATCTCTCCAAAGTACTTCAATTTTTATTCTCCTAAGGTTAAAAGCATTGTCCACATAACAGCGATACCATTTTTATACAACAGGTAGTTAACATTAATTTAAAAATGCCATTATTTATATAGTTCATATTCACATTTCTCCAGTCGTCTTTCAGATATCTTATAGCTGAACCAAAAAGTGAAAAAAGTGGGCTGTAGTCAATATTACTGTGTGGCATTTGGTTTTTATTGTCTCTTCTTTGTCTCTTTGGTCAAATCCACACTCCTTCCCTTATCCCCCTCTCTTTGCCTTATTGTTTGTTTTCTTTTCTTTTTTTTCCCCAAGAGATCGGCCAATTTTATTGTAGAATATATACCCCATATGGGTTTGTCCATTTCCTCTTGCTTAGATTTAGGTTAAACATTTTTTTTTCTTTTTGCAAGAATACTATTGGGTTGTCTAAAATGTCAAGGTGCATTTTTGTATAGAAAAGCACTTCATGACTTTTTTGATGACCCAACATATAGTTAATGTATACTTCTAACCTTGTTACATCAAAGGCAAATAATGTCAGGCTGCTCCACTGTTGGCTAAGGTGGTGATTGCTGGCTCTCTTCATTACTAAAGTATATTTCCCCCTTTGTAATTAATAAGCAATTATGGGATAATACTTTGAGTTTATAAGAATTCTTCAGTATCTTTTTAGCCTTAATGATCCTTGCCTGAACCAGTTACTATGTTGGGAGTATCAAAATGGTGAACTTTTTATCTTTCATTTCTTTTTCCTTTGTTAGTTGGCATTCTGCTATAAAGAATTCCTTTCCCTTTATTGCTCCATTCCTTTCTTCTCCCCATGCCTACTTTAATTAACACTGTGGACTAGTAGATGTTCTTGGGAAGTCAGTATACAAGGGCCAGCTGGTTGCTTGGTGGTTAGGCAGCTGGGTCCCACATAGCTGACTTTGCTGTTCAGTCCCTGATCCAGTGGCTTGGAAAACACGCTGGGTGCACGTGCATGTACTGAAGATCCTGAGAGAAGGAATTGTGGTATGGCCATCCCCCCAGGGGATACTTTCTCTCTTTATCTTTTTCTGTGTCCCTTTCTCTCTCTGGTGAGCACATGTGCCCTACGTTTTGTTCTGCAAAAACTGGCTTCTCTATTTTTTTTTTGACATGTCTGTGTAATTTTAGAGTATTTGTTTTTTAACATGTTTATTTAGATAAGTTTACCTATCACACAATTCACTCATTTTAAGTTTGTGTTAATGTTTTTTTCCCTATATTCATAGATAAATGCAACCATCATTACCATTAATTTTAGAGCATTTTGATAATGAATCTCAAAAAGAAGCCCTGTTTCCTTTAGCTATTGCCTTTCTACCCCAACCCAGGGCAAAAACTAATCTATTTTCTACCTTAATAGATTGTTCTGGATATTTCATATTAATGGAATCATATTAAATCATTTGTGTCTGGCTTCTTTCCCTTAGCATAATGTTTTAATGGTTCATCCATGTTTTAGCATGTATTAGTACTTCATTTATTTATTTATTTTTAGAGAATTATTTTATTAACTTTATTTATTTATTTATTTTAATTTGACCAGAGTGGGACAGAGAGAGACAGAGAGGGAAAGTGAGAGAGCAAGCCGCCAGGTCTGGGACTTGAACTGTGGTTGGCCATGTGGGAGTCTAGCGCCTTTAACCACCAGATCACCTGCTGGCCCCAGTACTTCATTTATTTTTATAGCTGATTAATATTTCATTGTATGGATATATCACAGTTTGCATATTTATTTTATAATAATAAGAATGCACGCACTCATTAGAGAGATAAAGTGAGAGAGAAAGATAAAGCACCCCTTATGGGAGACTCATCCCGCAATTCCTTGTCCTCCATTCTTCTTTTGGGATTTGGGCATGCACACACATTTGCTTGGATGTTTTTTAAGCCATCAGGTCTGAGACAAACTGTGCAGTCGATCATGCAGGATCCAGTGCCTTAACCTACATGCCACCTGCTGGCCCAGGTCTTCCTTTTTATATGCTTCTACTTTATAGCCAAAGTAGATTAGTGGCATTTTCATTACTCATTTAGTGGTCTCCTGTGTATGCCCCATGATATTCAGTAAAGAAGGGTTGGTTAATCTCAGTCCATAAGTTATTTATTTATTTATTTTTTTGGAGAGGTTTTTGCTATAGGGAGCATGCGCTCGCCAGAAAGACAGAGAGAGACAGAGAGATAGAAAGCGAGAAATCACCCCCCTGGGGGGATGGCCACGCCACAATCCCTTCTTCTCCATTCTCCTCTTGGAATCTTGGGCACGCACACATACGCACCCGGCGTGAGTTTAAGCCACTGGGCCCGGGACTTGAACTGTGGTCGACTACATGGGAGTTTAGTGACATAGCCATTACGCTAACTGCTGGTCCCCCAATTTTTTAAAAAAATTCTTTTAAAAATAGCACATTGTAGTTATTCTTACATACAGAAAAAGCCTGATATTTGGATTGGCCATTTACTTGAACAGAAGCAACATTTCTGACATTCAGAATGTATTTGATCTTAAATTCGAATACTTTGTTTTTAGACTTTTAAGTTGAAAAGTATGCTTCTTGGGGCAGCAGATGGTGTAGTGGCTGAGATGTTGGACTCCCACACGGCTGACTGCAGTTTGTGTTCCAGAACCGGCGGCTTGAAACTCATGCTGAGTGTATGTGCGTGCCTGCCCAAAATCCCGAGAAGAGAATGGAGGAGATGATTGTGGTGTGGCCTCCGGGGGGGTGATTTCTCATTTTATGTCTCTCTCACTCTGCCTCTCTGGTAAGCTCATGCGCCCTATAGCAAAAATCTCTCAGAGAAAAACAAAATATGCTTCTTATATGAGCATTGAGTACTTGACCCTTTGGGAGATAGCTTGTATTGGTTCTGAAATTAAGTGGAAAAGCAATTTGTTTTTATGAGAATAGATATACCATACTAATTTTTTTTTTTTTTGAGAGGTTTTTGCTATAGGGCGCGTGCACTCGCCAGACAGACAGAGAGAGACAGAGAGATAGAAAGTGAGAAATCACCCCCCCCCCAGGGGGGATGGCCATGCCGCAATCCCTTCTCCTCCATTCTCCTCTTGGGATCTTGGGCATGCACGCACAAGCGCCTGGCGTGAGTTTAAGCCACCGCGTCCAGGACTCGAACCGTGGTCGACTACGAGGGAGTCCAGCGACATAGCCATTACGCTAGCTGCTGGTCCCATACCATACTAATTTAACTTTTTAAAAATTTCCATTTATTGTTTTTTTGCCATAGTTATTAATCAATATATTTAATTTTTAAATTTGTGGTATTTTTTTTTTCTTTATGGAAAGAACACGTTTATGTTGACAAACATTGCTGAAAACCGCACTTTAATGTTTCTTCTGATTTCTCTATGCAGCAAATTGCACAGAGTTTAAAAGATGAACAGAAGAAGGTACCTTCAGAAACTTCATTTTCAGATGTTCGGTTGGAAGAAGCAGAGTCTAACAGTCTTAAAAAATCTGGTATGTTATGACGTTTCTCCAGCATTTATTCATTCAGTTAATAAACTTTTATTGAGGACTTGTCCTGTGGCAGATATGAAAAACAACTTGTACCCTTGAGGAGCCCACGCTTTTTGGGGTGAGATTGACAAGCCACAGATACATAATTCAGTGTTGAGTCAGGTGCTCAGAGTTTGCAGAGGGCACTGTGGAAGAGAGACTTGAGAATGATAAAGGAAGGTAAGCTCTGAGAGCAGCAGTGTGATGTGAGGTGTGGCACCTGAAAGCTAGACTGTATTTACAAAGAGTGAGTGAGCCAGGTGAAGTGAGAGTTTTTAAGATGGAATAGCATAAGCTGGCCCTGTAGCACAGAGGTTAAGCACTGTGCAGAGGAAACTGGATCCCCCATGGATCAGGGTTTGAGTCTCAGCCCTGTTGGCTTGAGGAACATGCTGGGTGCATTTGTGCATGCCCAGGGTCCTGACAGGTTAGAGAATCGAAGGGAAAAGGATTGTGGCATGACCAAGCCCTGTTGGGGTTGCTTTTTTTCTCTTTCTGTTATGTGCTCACCCTTTTGTATACTTGTCCTCTAGCATTAAAAAAAAAAAAAAAAAAAGGAGGATAGTATATAGGAAGGCATGCAGGAATGGAGAACCAAGCAGTGATTTGGTATGTTTTGGTCCAGGATGTATGTGGGGATGGAAGAGAGATAAGAATAGGCCTGATTTTAGGTCTTCTGGCCTTTGAACCTCTAGCTAGTATAGTATCAAGGCGATTGCACCATCAGTTTGCAGTTTGCATTCATATTGAGTGGTTGGGATTGGGGTAAAATATTATCAACAGACATGGGTAGCTTGGACTAGGCTGCATGTTATGAAAAGGAGGAATGTTTCCAAGGATCACCCTGGTTACTCACAAAGGAAGGACCGAGACAACAAACTATTAGGTCATTGAGAAAGTCAGGATATATTTTTCTAGGCAAAAATACACCATGACTTTCCTGACGACCCAGTAGATAGGAAGAAGGGTATCCTCCAAACCCTGGATGTCAGGTTGATTCAAAAGCTCAGTTCCCCAAGGGACTGGGGAGTGGGATAATGGGTGTAAAGAGCCCCAGCTGCTCCAAGAGCTCCAGATTTGAGCATCATAAGATATTCTGAATCAACTCTGTAAACAGCTGGTACTACAAATCTAGACCGCCAAGCCGCCTGGCTTCCCATCTGACAGAGCCACCTTACCATGTTTGCCCTTGAGATTTCCTCCTCTGCTATAGGACCCTTGCCATGTCTCGTGTACCTCTTGTTCTTATGATACCTGGGTTCTAGCAAACCTCTTCAAGGATTATTGGAGAGACCAGAGTATATCTCTGCACTGCCAACCTTGGCCTTATGCATTTTTTCCTTCCTCAGTAAAGCCAGTTCTTTAATCCATGCCTGGAATTATAATGAGGAATAATCCACCGAACTATAGAGACTGGAACAGGAGGTTGTGTTTTTTCATTTGAAATATGAAGATGGTTTGAACCAGGGTGGATGGAGAGACATGTAGAGGTGAGGGATTTGGTTCGGAGCTTGCTTCTGTTGAACTCGATGGCATGCTAGATGTGAGGGCTAAGGATGAGTTGAGCGAGGTCCATGTGGGACACCTGAGAGGACCTCTGTTATTTGACTCTCCATCTGTGCTGTCCAGTCTGGTAGCCACTTGCCATTGAGCTTGTGAGACGTGGCTAGTCCGAATGTGCCCTAGGTATTAAAATGGGCCCTAAGTGTGTAAAATACGCTCCAGATATCAAAGACTTGGTAAAAAATAAAAAAAATGGATACTGTTCATTCTAAGTAGTAATTTTTATATTAGTTACATATTAAAATGATGTTTTGGATATATTTGATTAAATAAAATACATTACAATTAATTTCAGACTTCTGTAACCAGTCGCTCTACTCTTGGTCCTGGGCTGACTTCATACAAGCCCAAAGCATCAACTACTCTTTGGTCTATCTGTAAACCAATTCTCTTCTTTCTAGCTATGAAGCAATTCTTGTCCAATAGAAATATAATGGAAGCCATATGTGACCTGTTGAAATGTCGCATTAAAAATAGTAATAGGAAGGGCCAGCTGGTGGCGTGGTGGTTAAGGTGCTGGAGTAGGGTTTATGGAAATCTGAGGAGAGAACCTCAGCAAATGTTGACTTTGAGGAACAAATGGAGATGGAGGAGTGAACTGAGCTGGTAGTGAAAGAACAGACAGCAACTTCAGAAGCGGGCATGTGAGAGGGCGGGACTGATGCCAGAGGAGGAGGGGCTGGCAGTGTAGTTTGAGTAAACGAGAGAGAAATAAGATCACAAAGATACTGTGGCTAGAGTGGGATACTACGAAGAGAGTCTATAGAAGGTAATAAAAGTGTAATCTGAAAGAAGGTAGTGAAATCTGTGGGGTAGGAGTGTGAGGAGTGAGAATGAACAGTTTCTAGTTGCTGTGCAAATTACTGTAATACAGACATGTGAAATGTGTTTTTTTTTCCTCCCCTTTGGGCTATAGGTTCTACAGAATCCCTCAATCCGAGACCACAGACCACGATCTCCCCTGCGGATCTTCATGGAATGTGGTACCCTACAGTTCGAAGAACGCTCGTGTGCCTCTCCAAATTATACAGATGCATAGATGTACGTCTGAATTCCTGTTATCTTTCTGCGTCTTGCTTGCTCTTTCACTTGGAATACTTTCTCTTATAGATGTATGCGTGCAAATTCTGGTATTTTTATTGTGAGTTGCTCACTCTTCATTTGGAATTTTTGAAAGTTTAATTTCATTAAAAATATTGGTATCGTATATTTTAGAGAATTCTCTTTCTTCCGTTTTTTCTCCTTCCGTCCTTCCTTCCTTCCTTCCTTTCTTTCAAGGACAGAGCAAGAGAGTGAGACAGAGAGGGAAAGTGAGAAAGCAACCTGCCAGGTCTAGGACTCATTCTGTGGTTGGCCATGTGGGAGTCCAGCGTCCTTAGCCACCACTTACTGGCCCCAATATTTTATTTTTGTTTGATATTCTTAGAATGCTGATTTTTAGATATGGAGGAAACTTGAAGGTCAGTCATTTAGGGATCTTTTTTTTTTTTTAGAGGGATTTTTTGCTATAGGTCATGTGTGCTTGCCAGAGAGACAGAGAGAGACAGAGAGAGAAAGCGAGAAATCAACTCCCTAGGGGGGATGACCACACCACAATTCCTTCTCCTCCTTTCTTCTCTTGGAGTTTCAGACACATACACATACACGCACCCGGCATGAGTTTTAAGCTGCTGGTTCCAGTACTTGAACTGTGGTTGACTACATGGGAGTCCAGCAACATAACCATCACACCATCTGTTGATCTCTAATTTAGGGTTTTTTAACCTGAGCATGTTATAGACCCATAGAATCTAGTATGCCAGCAGGCATTGAGGAATCGTGAACACCTTGAAATTACAGGTAAAATTTTGTATGAATGTTTGTATTTGTATCTGAGGAGAAGGGCTATAGCACTCAGGTTCTCAAAGAAATCTGTGACCACAGATAAGTTTAAAACTACTTACTAACTTGCCTGCCTTTCTTTATGGATGAAGAAAGAGAGCTACAGAAAGGTTAATGGATAATTCAGTGTCACATAGGCATCTGTATAGTATTAAATTTGGTATTAAGTGTGACTAATTAGTTTGGTACTCATTTTGAATCAGCATCATTAATGAGTAACATTAAGATGCGTTTTTTGGGACCAGCAGATGGAGTAATGGTTGTGTCACAGACTCACATGTAGTCGCCTGTGGTTTGAGTTCCAGACCTGGCAGCTTAAGACTCATGCTGGGCACGTGTGTGTGCATACCCCAAATCCTGAGAGGAGAATGGAGGAGAAGGGATGCAGTGTGGCTATCCCCTCTGGGGGGTGACTTCTTCCTTTCTGTCTCTCTGGCGAGTGCACACACCCTATAGCAAAAATCTCTCAAAAAAACAAGCAAAAAAGGATGTTTTTCTAACTATGGAGTAAGTTTAGTTATGTACTGAAGTCAGTTTTTTTTTTTTTTTTTTTTTTTTTAACTTCTTGCTAGAGGGTACGTGTGCTTGCTAGGTGTGGGGTGAAATCTGGGGGGGAGATAGAGAAAGAAGTAATCCTCCCTGTGGAAAACGGCCGCTCTGCAGTCCCTTCTCCTCCAATCTTCTCCTGGTATTTTTGGGCACACATACGTGTACCCGGTGTGTTTTTCAAGCCACCAAATCCAGGACTTGAACTGTGCTGTTGATCACATGTGATGTGCCTTAATCGCAGTGCCACCTGCTGCCCATACGGAATATCAGTGTATCTTTTTTGAAGTACCAACCTAGACTTTGACTGATTCTAGGGAACAGTTATTTCAAGGATTCTGGCTTAGTGATATAATTATCACTCCTGAAACATCAGCTTTACCTGTGTTCATTTGTTGTCAGTAGTTTATTGCTAAACCAAAATACTACTGGGTGGTCGGAAAAGCCATGATGCGTTTTTACATAGGAAAACCTAGAAAAATACATCATGACTTTCTGATTACCCAATAGGTTGTAAAATGTGATGGTTTTAGTTTGCTCTATAATTTTTGTTTGTTTTTATCTTTTCTTTTTTCCTTAGTTTTTTTGCTATAGGGCATGTGTGCTTGCTGGGAGAGAGAGACAGAGACAGAAAGAAACAGAGAGATGGGAAAGTGAGAAATATTGGCTATACTTCATCTCCTTTTCTATTTTCTTAGGATTTTGAGCGTGCATGTACAAGTGCCTGGTGTGATTTTTTTTTAAGCTGCCAGGTCTGGGACTTGAACTGTGCCATGTATAAGTACAACACCTTAACCACTATGCCACCTGCTGGCCCCCACTCTTTAATTTCTTAATTTGACTGCAACTGCATCTAAAGATAAAAGTGATTAAATGTCACATTTATGTAATGAATTATCTAGATGCCGCTATTTCTTAAGATTCTGGTTCACGGGATCAACAGTTGGCATAATGGCTATGTCACTGGACTCCCATGTAGTCGACCATGGTTTGAGTCCCTGGACCCGGTGGCTTAAACGCACGCTGGGCACATATACGTGTATGCCCAAGATCCTGAGAAGAGAATGGAGGAGAAAGGACTGTGGTGTGGCCGTCCCCCCGGGGGGTAATTTCTTGCTTTTCTCTCTCTCTGTCTTTCTGGTGAGCACATGTGCCCTATAACAAACCTCTCTTTTTAAACCTCTCTTTAAAAAAAAAAAAGATTATGGTTCATAAGAGTGCAGCTGCCCTCATACAGCAGAAATACTCTGTACCAGGGACGGGACAGTTTGTACAGTTGTTTTGTGACATCAGTAGAGCCCACAGTACTCTGTATCTAATTTAAACTACATAGTTGCTGAGGTTTGTGCTTGGGGATTTTGGAACACAACCAGAGGTGCCTTTCACGCTATACTGGGACTTTCATAGGTGAGGTCAGATGTCTCAGGTGTCTCAGCCCTTTTGCTCAGCTAGTGAGGTCTCTTCCCATCAGAGATAGAGACATTAGTTCCTCTTCTTCCTCAGGTTCCTATGTACTGAATGATGGCTTTAAGCTGGGGTTCAGAAACTTCCAACAGTGGGACTAGGATCCCAGGGGAAGCATGAAGGAGCCATATTCCACACACAACCCATTGTCATCACAGATCCCTAGGAGAGAAGCCTCTTAGGGTGCTTAGCAGGAATTTTAGCTGAACTTATGTAGACCTAAGGGGCCTACATTCTTTTTCCACCTACCTTCATCCAAATCGTAGCCCTTTCAGTCTTCCTGATTCAGGAGAAAAAGATGAAGTCTGTGAGAAGCACATTAAGGCTGAGCAGGGGCAGGAGGGGGTCTTGGTCTAAGCTGCCCCTCTTTAGCCTTCACGGTTCTGTGACATCAGCAGGAGACGGCCCCATCTTGCCATCTCATGTTCGCCTCGGGGGAAATGGCAAAGACAGCATAAACAGAACACATCCAGTCGGAGACCAGGGGTTGTGGCCAGTGATAAATATCCTATTCATATTTATCCGTATTAGTTCCTGCTCAGGTAGGATGGAGGCAGGGAGGGCAGCAGGAGACTGACGGGAAGCCCAGCCTCACCAGCATGGCGCGCCTGTGGGAAGATAAATGGCAGAATTAAATTAAGATTCATACTTCATATATTACTTTGTGGCCTGTTCTTGCTCCCACTTAGTTATGTCTTATGCATTTTTGCCACTTCCTTTAGCATTTTAGCACTTTAGTTTGATTTCATGCACTATGTTTAGATTTACTAGTATTTTGTCAGCCCCCCCCATCCTTGAACATTTATCATATTTGTAGTTTTTGGAGTTTAAAATAATTCTAAGGGACTAGAAGATGGCGAATGGTTATGTCGCTGGACTCCCATGTAGTCTTCTGCGATTTGAGTCCTGGACCTGGCAGCTTAAAAATTCATGCTGGGGGCCAACAGGTGATGTGGTGGTTAAGGTGGCTGGACTCACACATGACTGATCATGGTTCAAGTCCTGGACCTGGCAGCTTGCTTTCTCACTTTGCTTCTCTCTCTCTTACCAACTTCAAAAATAATAAAATAAAGACAACGAATAACATTAAATAAAAAGTAATTAAAAAAAAATTCACGCTGGGCACGTGTCTATAAGTGCCCAAAATTCTGAGAGGCGAATCGAGGAGAAGGGATTATTGCAGCATGGCTATCCCCCCCCCCCCCCCCCCCCCCCCCCGAGGGGTGATTTCTTACTTTCTATCTCTCTCTTTGATGAGCACGTGTGCCTGATAGCAAAAATCTCTCTCTCTAAAAAAAAAAAAAAAATCTGTGACGAAGAGCCACATGCATGAATCTCAAAGTGTAATACTGATTAATTACTTGGGATGAATATTTAGAAGTGGATTTACTAAGGGTGTGTTTTATAGATGGTTGTAGAGATTTAAAAAGCAGTGCTACAGTATGGTATCCTGTTGGAGTGAGCGCCCCATGAGGTCAAAACCGTGCCCCTTTGTTGTAATTCCCAGCATCTCGCACAGCATCTGACATGAAATAGGTGCTAGTAAATATTTATAGAAGGGTCATGTGCGTTTGCAGAGATGAGCGTACATTACAAAACTGTGTGTTGGTCTAGAGAGGTTACATGGGATCAGAAAACCCCAGAAGAGATGGCTCCGCGTAATGAGTTAACCTAACAGTGAGGAAGGCAAGCAAGCACATTTTATCCTGCACTCACCAACAGCCTGCGATTTTTGTTTGCCACTGCACTCAAGCCTATGATTTTCCTTTTTTTGTTTGAAGCGCCACAGGCTGATGCTTCTCTTTTGTTCCACCAGAGGGCAGTGTTCCAAGGATTGTCACAGGAAGCTTTGTCCGCCTGCATCCAGTCCTTACTGGGAGCATCGGAATCTATCAGCAAAAACAAGGTTTGATGCAGTTTTAGGTGAAATCTGATTGATTCCCTGTAATAACATTGTGGGATACAACATTTATTATAGGCACAGAAATTTCAAGTGGTTTTGGAAATAGAATTTAATATGATTGAATTTTTAGGCTCTTTTAGAAAAGCTAGTATCCATTATAATGTTATTTAAAAGCTCACTATATTAGAGAGTCTTAACTTTTGGTTAAAATTGGTACTATATGGGGCTGGCAGGTGGCACAGTGGATGGGGCACTGGACTCCCATATGGCCGAATGCAGTTTGAGTCTTGGACCTGGTGGCTTGCTTTCTCACTTTCTTTCTCCTCCCTCTCTCTCTTTCTGTGTCTCTGATGAGCTCATGTGCCCTATAGCAAATTTAAAAATAAAAAGAATAGTGAATAAATAAGTAAAAAAAAAAAAGATACTATGTTATCAGTTCTGTAGGGTAGAGGAGTCTTGCCTTAGCATCTGAGGAACTGGTCTGCTGTTTCACTGGAATACCAAGAAAGTGTTTTCAAGAAACAGAGCAATTTATAATCATGTTTTGAGTAGATGAATGGTTTCCCTTGGCGGAGACCAGCTAGTCAGTTTTGAAGACAGCCAATTGTAGCCATGGGGTTGTGTGACTAGAAGTATTGAATGACTGCGTGGCTTACAGTTTTGATCAAGGTAGCATCTGGGGCTGCAGGCTGCTAGTGTGGGTTTCTCTCATGGCCCCTGTTTTGTTTTCTTCAGAAAGTAGAGTACAGTCAACAGTGTTGATCTACTTAACTCTCCGTTTAAGTACCTGCCCCTTGAGGTAGGGCACCCTCAGGAAAAAAAGCTGAGAAAGCTCCAAAATGCCAGTCTTGATTTCACTGCTGCTTAAAGTGTTCAAATCCTATGAACTTTGATTTCTTTCTTTTTAAGGTTTTTACTTATTTCTTCCATGATAGGGGAGGGAGAGAGGAAGAGAAGAGGCCGAGACAAGTGCCCTTGACTGGGTCTCACTACACTATGATACCTCCCTACAGCTTCTTTGCTACCAGGATTGTGGGTGCGTGTGGACATGCTTTGTATGCTTAGGGCAACCTAGGATCTGAACCCTGGCCTACCGTGTGGCTCCGGTATTGTGCAGAATTGTGCTACTTGCATGTGCTACCACAGGTGGGCCATGTGAGCCATTCTTGACTTCCATATTGACGAATTTGATTTCTAACTTCCAAGGCCTTAGATATAAAAAAAAAAGGGGGGGGGAATGGCCTCTTCTAAAGGAATTTGGGGCTTTTTTGCTAGAAAAGCTCTACCTGTGTTTGTGACCACTGTATTTTCCCATTCATGAAATGGAGAGTCGAAATTAAATTTTAGCACAGGGACTAAGAGAGGACAGAAAATAAAGTTATAGACAGGCTGACTTAAGTTTTTCCAAGTCTAAGCTCTCACATTTTTTCATAGTAGGTGAAATTAAAAAACATGTGTCTAACATTAGGGAAATGGCTAAGTAAATTGTGGCACACTTCATGTAGTGAAATACTGTATAGCTGGTAAATTTTTACTTTTTCTTTTTTGGAGAGATTTTTGTTATAGGGCACGTGCGCTCGCCATACAGACAGAGAGAGACAGAGAGACAGAAAGTGAGAAATCACCCCCAGGGGGATGGCCACGCTGCAATCCCTTCTCCTCCATTCTCCTCTCGGGATCTTGGGCACGTACGCACACGCACCCGGTGTGAGTTTAAGCCACCGGGTCTGGGACTCGAACTGCAGTCGACTACATGGGAGTCCAGCGACATAGCCATTACTGCTGGTCCCTTTAGCTGGTAAATTTTTAAATTAATAGAATTCAAACATGTTAAGGCAGAAAATAAAAAGCATGATACAGGTAAGATATTCAGTGACTTTGTGTAATGAAAAGCATATTGAAGAAAATATGTAACAGCTAAAACTTTTGGGTAACTGGGGATGATTTTCCCATTGTTCACTACATGTTTCCTTATTTCCCAGATTTTCTACACTGAGCATGTATTTCTTAGGTGATTTGGAAGAGTAAAATGGACCTTATTAAGAAAAAGTTCATGTTCTTGGGACCAGCAGATGGTATAGTAATTATGTCTCTACATAGTCGACTGTGGTTTGAATCCTGGACCTGGTGGCTTCAAACTCATGCTGGGTGTGTGTGTGTGTGTGTGTGTGTGTGTGTGTCTGTACATGCCCAAAATCTGAGAGAAGAATGGAGGAGAAGGGGTTGCAGTCATTCCCCCCTGGGGCTGATTTCTTGTTTTCTGTCTCCCTGTTTCTCTCTCTCTCTGGTGAGCTGGTGAGCTCATGTGCCTTATAGCACATATCTCTCTTTAAAAAATAAATGTGCCCTATAGCAAACATCTCTCTTTTAAAAAAAAGAAAGAAAAAGTTCATATGCTTTTGTCCTCTTGTTCCATTGTCTTCTCGTTCAGAGAAGAAGGAAAAGTCTTTGGCTTATTCTTTTGCCCTCATTATCTGTAGGCCATTCTGTTTTATGTAATTCTTTTTCCTACACATTACTAGTTTGAGAAATCCTTCAACTTCATAAATACTAGCTTATTTATGTTCATGGCCGAGTTTGTATACTTTTGCCTTTCAAAGGTTATCTGTAAAAATGGCCTAATGTCTTAGAGAGTTTTTCACATTTTTTAAGGCTGGAAATTGTTCTTATATTCTTAAGTGAGCCATCTGTCAGTAAATTAATAGATACTAATGGTTGTATTACAATTTTAGTAAGTAAAATCTGTATGATACATGATGCTGTTTTTGGCATCAGAATTGTTAGTTCTTTTACAAATAGCAATATTAAAAATATGTTGCTTTTCCTTTTTATCTGATGCTTGGTGTTCTAGAATGCAAAGTGAGTTTCAGTCACATCAGTCATATTTATACTGATTATGTTTATTAAAGGGGGGGAGAAAGAGTATGTATATAAGAGAAAGGGAGACAAAGGCATTTTGTTTAATGAATTAAGAGTTTATATTGCTTACTAAAAATACCTTTACATTACATTGTATTAGAACTTTTTTTTTTTTGAGAGGTTTTTGCTATAGGAGGCATGCGCTCACCAGAAAGACAGAGACAGAGACAGAGAGCGAGAAATAACCTCCCAGGGGGATGGCCACATTGCAATCCCTTGTCCTCTGTTCTCTGTTCTCTTCCTGGGATCTTGGGCACGCCTGCACATACGCCTGGCATGAGTTTAAGCCACCGGGGGTCCAGGACTTGAACTGCAGTCGAACTGCAGTCGACTACATGGGAGTCCAGCAATGTAGCCATTATGCCCATCTGCTGGTCCCATATTAGAACTATTTTTTTTGGAGAGGTTTTTGCTATAGGGCGTGAGTGCTCGCCAGACAGACAGAGACATAGAGACAGAAAGCGAGAAATCACCCCCCAGAGGAGATGATCACGCCCCAATCCCTTCTCCTCCATTCTCCTCTCGGGATCTTGGGCACGCACGCACACGAGCCTGGCGTGAGTTTTAAGCCACCGGGTCTGGGATGCGAACCGCAGTTGACTACGTGGGAGTCCAACAACATAGCCATTACGCTAACTGCTGGTTCCCTAGAACTATTTTTAAAATAAGATTCTGCCTTGAATAACAGAAAAAGGAGAAACATAGGCTTATTCTTACTAATATATAGACTCTCTTGAAATGAGAACTGTAATTACTCATTAT
Source organism: Tupaia tana (assembly GCA_026018925.1). Taxonomy (NCBI): domain Eukaryota; kingdom Metazoa; phylum Chordata; class Mammalia; order Scandentia; family Tupaiidae; genus Tupaia; species Tupaia tana. Next base: position 47,259,236 of record JAKSZU010000005.1, on the reverse strand, counting down.
TTCGAGATTGCATCAGAGCTCCGAGAGCTACGTTGAATCACAGGGCTCTTGTGTAGCCAGGACACGCAGGGAGCAACAGACAGGAAGAACCCTGAGGCCTGGAGTAGTCAGTGGTCTGGTGGTGGCGGGGCAATCTAAAATAGCAACCCACCTCATATTACAATAAGAGACTTTTTTTCCCCCTTTGTATAAATCTGTCTGATATTCTAGATTTAAAATCATTTTGGCCATACAGTGAAAGCCATATTCCCAGAGTAAAACTAGGAAACCAAGGCAGGTCAGACTCATGCTTATACTTTTTTTTTTTTTTTTTTTGGAGAGGTTTTTTTGCTATAGGGTGTGTGCGCTCGCCAGACAGACAGAGAGACATAGAGACAGAAAGCGAGAAATCACCTCCCAGGGGGGATGGTCACGCCGCAATCCCTTCTCCTCCATTCTCCTCTCGGGATCTTGGGCACGCACGCACACGCGCCCGGTGTGAGTTTTAAGCCACTGGGTCCAGGACGCGAACCGCGGTCGACTATGTGGGAGTCCAGCGACATAGCCATTACGCTAACTGCTGGTTCCCTCATGCTTATACTTTGAATTTATCTTTACTTCCTGCTTCGGTGCTGATGCTAGGCTGTATTGTCTCTTCTATGTCTGCACTAAAATAGATTTGACTTTTATCTTTCTCAGTATATTGTTCTATAGCCTTTCGTCTGACTTATATTTCTTATATTTCCTAAGTAGAGCAAATGACAGTATTACTAAGAGTTTGAAGCAGTATTTTTCCAGATAGTTCTATCATGGAGAATATGGAGCATTCTCTATACAATGAACCCATAGGCTGTAAACCTAGGTAGATTAAAAAAAAATTTTTTTTTTTTTAATTGCCAGAGAGTGCATGTACTTGTCAGATAGACAGAGGGAGAGAGAAAGAGCACCCAGCCGGGCATGGTCACAATGAAATCTCTTCTCCTCCGTCTCTCTATCCTGTTGGGAGATTTCAGGCATTGCACACACATGTGCCTGGCATGATGTTTTTCAAGCCACTGGGACCAGGAGTTGAATCAAGGTTGGCCATGGGGACTCTGGTTTCCCTTAACTACTAGGTCATGGGACTAGTTTGATTAATGTTGATTAGTAACATATGGATTTTATATGCTTTTGTTTTGATTTAATCTGTTATTATTATTAATTTTTCTGTCTTGCAATTTAGACTCAGATTGATGGACAGCTTTTCTTAATTAAGCACCTTTTGATTCTTCGTGAACAAATTGCTCCATTTCATACTGAATTCACCATTAAGGAAATTTCCCTGGACCTCAAGAAAACTAGAGGTACTTCGTTGTCCTGGCTGGCACAGTTGGGCATGTTTGACCTGTCCACATGTGTCAGCACAGGCTGTGGGTTTATTTTATGTTCATCTGCAATTTTTTTTGCATGCCTTTGCTTGCTGAATATGTTATTTGTTTATACTAAGCTAACTGTCAATATCTTAATTCTTTCTAACTTGGTCTGTTTTCTTTTTGAAGGGAATTATATATAGGCATTTCATTTTGTAATATAGTACAGGGGTACTTCAAAAAGTTCATGGAAAGTGGAATTAATGTCTAAGTTTATTTGATACAAAATTTGAAAGCTGCACTTTTTTCATAATGTGTATTTTCTTTGAACTTTTTGAAGAGCCTTTGTATTATCTCTCCTAGAGATTATTATTATCTCTTTTATTTGGCATATATTAGAGTAATCAGTCAAAAATGAAAAATTAGTATAGTAAGTACCTAATAAATGTCTGCTAATTAAGATGATTTTGAACATTGAGTTGAGTTTGTCAGTTTATGAAAATTTAGAATGCCTGCTGGTTGAAGTGGGAAAAGTACTTATCTCACTCTGTAAGAGCTGGATTTTGTCCCTAGCCATTCATTTCTTGGTGCTTATGTGATGATACTCCTTCTTCCTAGGTAGAATGAGCATAATCAACTAGTCAGGATACCTCCATTGGGTATTAAGATCATTAAAGAAGGAAATGAGTGAAGTATGTGCTAAAGTACTTAGTAAATTTTAGACATGCAAGTCTAAATTGCTTACACGTTAGGTGGTATGTTGAATCAGGTGATTGTTAAGTAATCGTACAGATAATAAGTGGAAATAGACATCGAATCATCTTGGGAAAGATGACTCATCCACCCTGATGATTTGTCTTTGATTGAATTAGCAAGAGATGATTTCTAAAAGATCAAAGTAGTTACTTTCTAAGATGCTAATCTTAAGCAGTTAAAGATATATCCCAAATATCCCTCATTTCCCTTAATTACTCTAAAATTTATGTAAACTTTATCTTAGCCATTTTCAGGAGGTTTAAGCTCTTATGCCTTAAGCCATCAGGCAGTGTAATGAATTAACTTGTCTCTTATGTATTGGGACAATTAAGACAATAGTCACTCAAATTATTTTCTGTGTTCTATGGTTCAGAGGAACCTCAAATACAGGATTTCCAAGGGTAGCAGGTTTTTATTCCCTAATTACTGGATGTATCTGATAGTGGACTTGATTTAATTCCCTTGAGAGTCAGTATGGCCTCATCTTGCTTTATATTAAAACATATGAAAACAGTTTACCCTTTTTCTTTCTTCTTCTTCTTCTTCTTTCTTTTATTTGTTAGAGGGCACATGTGTTCACCTGAGAGGGACAGAGACAGAAAGAAAAGTGAGAAAGCACCCTCTTATGGGAGATAGCCACGGCACATTCTGTTCTCCTCCCTTCTCCTCTTGGGATTTGGGCACCTCCTGATGTGTTTTTCAAGTCACCTGATCTGGGACTTGAACCATGGAGTTGGCCATGTGGGATCCAGCACCTTAACTACTACACCATCTGCTGGCCTGTGATTTTTTTTTTTCTTTTTAAAACAGGAGCTAGCTTTCCTAGTTTTTGCCATTACAGAATGCATTTTTTTTTTTTTTTCAGGCTTATTCTCATCAAAAGCTTTCATCGCCTCACCATTCTGGTTGATTTCCTTTTTGCCTTGTAGTGAAAGAATGGCACTTTTACTGGAATTCCTGCCTATTGGTAGTCTTTATTTAAGTGATGTGATAGATCACAGTTAATTTACTATATTTCATTTTTTTCTAATTCGTAATTTTTTGCTGCTTGGTCCTAGTGTAGATCTAGTAAGATGTGAGAAAATGAAATATCCTAAAATTTTGGCAAAATTTGGTTTAAAGTATACTTTATCCCCAAGTATTACGAAGGTTGTGTATCTTTTAGAAAAGACAACTGACAAAACGAGCCTTTTACCAAATAAAACTTTACTCTTAATACTGAATCTGGTAGAAATTCTTTTTTATTAATGCTTGGGTCAAGGCAGTATTGTGGTGTGCACTTACAAAACCAGGGAAGCAAGCATTTCATACTTTGCTTTCTCCCGTCTGGCAAAGCAAAGCGATAATCTTTTCTTACCGTCACTTCATAATACTTGCTATCCTTACTTTTAAGTCTCTAACCTCTCATGACTAACTTTATATCTTATTGCATTTGAACATCAATGAGACCTCTACGTAGATTCTAGTTAGTTTGGAGGTTAAGGGGTAAATATGTCCTCTTGGTGTTTTCTTCCTGGCTGACACGTTAGTTTATTCACACTGTTTGAGATGGATAAATTTCTGTGTCAGCCAGGATCTTATCAAAGAAGTGGGGTAAGTATACAAGATTTTTTCCCCAAAAAACTTTTTTAATATCCTAAAGGTAAAACTGTAAAATTTTACAGTGTTGATTACCATTTGTTATTATTATTATTATTATTAATTATTTTTGGTAAGTGAATAATTGAGACCAAGAGACATTTTGCAATTGCAACTTTTAAAAATAATTCTGTGTGGGTACTCTGAGCCATCCTGCAGCTCATCTCACCCTCATTCCCCCTGAGAACAGCTGCTGAAGAAGAAGCTTTTTGCTTTGTGGTGGTAGAGAACTTGTCTATGTTATACATGGCTTCTCTGTTGAAACTGTACGTGTTCACTGGATGAGTAATTTTGTTTCACAGATGCAGCATTTAAAATCCTGAACCCTATGACTGTTCCAAGATTTTTTAGGCTGAATAGCAACAATGCCTTGATAGAGTTCTTGTTGGAGGTGAGAAGGAGTCTGTTCCGTTGGTGGTGGGAGATGAATGACATTCTTTACATGTCTGGTGGTTTCTAGGCACATAAAAACAGGAGTAAATTGTTACCTTCTTTTTAAGGGTACTCCCGAGATACGAGAACATTACCTTGACTCTAAAAAAGACGTAGACCGTCACCTGAAGTCAGCTTGTGAGCAGTTTATTCAGCAGCAGACCAAGCTGTTCACAGAGCAGCTGGAGGAATTCTTGACAAAGGTAGAGACCTTGGTGCTTATTTGGTAAAAGCATTTTGCATTTTCCCCTAGAGTTCATTTTGAATGTTTCTCTTGTGCAGAATCTGGCAGAAGGAAATGGAAATGGTAAGCCCAGGTCTTAATGATTCCATCTGGGGAGTCACTGTGTTTTCTGTTAATATTCTAGAAGCTTTTTGGTTTACAGACTTTTAGATAGGCTTGCAGAGTTTTTAAGAGGGAGAGTGTAAATATTATAAAGCTAGTTACATCTGCCCTTGGTTTGCCACTTTCTGTTTATCCACATTGTAAGTGGTCTGCATATGGGCTGGGGTTCTAACTTTTTCCTGGAGCTGCCTGTCAGCAACCAAAGCCCTGTGTATCAGGGTTGCCTGTTACTTAACGTGGGTGATTTATTTTCTCCTTGTTTTACATGTCATGTTTCTCTTTATTTTGCATAAATAATTGAGAAGGAAAGATTTTATATTATTGCACTGTTAATTGCCAGAAGCACGTATTTAAAATAATTTATCTATCTGTCTCCCAAGCTAAATCTATCATTTGGTTAATGCCCCCAAAGAAAAATTCAGATCAGGGCCATTTTTAAATTTTGTTACAGGGCACTTGTGCTCACCAGAGAGCCAGAAAGAGAGAGAGAGAGAGAAAGAGAAAGAGAAAATGGGAACGCACCCTCCCAGGGGGGATGACCACACTTCAGTCCCTTCTCCGCCATTCTTCTCCCAGGATTTTGGACATGCACACATGCCTAGCCTATTTTTCAAGCTGCTGGGTCCAGGACTCAAACCACACAGTTGGCCATGTGAGATTCAGTAGCTTTAATTGCTAAGACCCCTGGCTGGCCTGATTCATAGCTATTTTTATCATTCTTGTTTCTACCTAACCATTTTTAAACATTTTAGTGTCATAACTAAGGATTCTGCTACAACAGAAAGATGTTTAAAAGGTCTTGAAATTAACTTTCATGTATTTATTTTTAAAAGAATTATTTTATTTAACTTTATTTATTTAAAATTTCCTAGCACTTGTTTTTTTAATAATTATTCATTTAATTTTATTTATTTATTCATTTATTTTCATTTGACCAGAGAGAGACACAGAGAGAGAAAGAGTGAGAAAGCAAGCCGCCAGGTCCGGGACTCGAACCGTGGTCAGCCATGTGTGAGTGTCCAGCACTTTAACCACCACACCACCTGCTGGTCCCATTTGCTTATTTATTTTAATTTGACCAGAGAGAAAGAGAGAGAGAGAGCAAGTAAGAAAGCAAGCTGCAAGGTCAAGGACTGGCACCGTGGTCGGCCGTGTGGGAGCCAGCACCCTAAACCACTGTGCCACCTGCCGGCCCCAGATTGTATTAGAGGACATTATAAAAAGAGTAAAAATATGACAGCCCTTTTTCTCAAATTTACTACTTAACTGGGAGGACTGTTAAACAAATTGTTCTTTGGTAACTTTTTTGCAGGATCCATCAACACTAATATACTTGAAGCCTGTGATAAAGACAGAAAATACTAATTTTAAAAATAATTAAAATGATCAAAAAAGCAGATGTAGAAATGTTAAAACAAACCGTTCTTTTTGTTATCACTGGTATATGTTACTTGTTTAGTGGATTTTAGTTCATTCATATCAAGTATTTAGAATGTGTTTGTATATATCTGTCTTTTTTCCCACCACAACATTTTTTATATTTAATTTTTAAATTATTATTATTTTAAAAATTTATTTACATTTAATCACATGTCTTTACAGTATACATTTATTTTTCCAATACAGACACCATGCTTGTCAGTCAAGACAAAGATATTACTATATACATTATCATCAGCAAGTAGCTTCTCATTTTTTGTCTATTAAGCATACTTTTACCAGTTTTTTCATTCCCCTTTCCCTTCCCTCTCTTCCATACTAAACATTTTTTTTTCTCACATTTTATTGATTCACAGAAGATCTTAAACTAAAAGTATGGACAAAGCTAATCTAGTGACAAGTGCACTGTAATTTTCTTTTGAAACATTTTTTTCCCCTCTCTTCATTCCCCTTTACTAAAGAGAGGTATAATCTAACTTATTTGCAAAAAAAAAAAAAAAAAAAAAAATAGGTTAATCTCAATTTGATCTGTTACTTGCATAAAGCCCCAGAAGAATTCAATTTCTGATTCAAGGCCACAGATACTGTTACATTATTGAATTTATGCGAATAACTATTCTGCCAAAAAATAAGAATGCTCCCAAATATTTTCCAATTGCAAAGAAAGGGGGAAAAGTTTATGTTTCAATTTAAAAAATTCTTTTTTTTTTTTTTTAACAAATTGCTGAGCTTATGAACAACTCAAAAGAAAACAAAAATCCTTAAATTTGGAAGACAAAGCATAGAAGAAAATCAATAATGTTTAGAAAAATGTCATAGAATTCTATTTCACCAGTTCAGTCTCATGTAATCTTTCTATTGTTGAATTTGCAGTGTTATTGTGGTCTGACCTTTCCATTAACATTCAACATTACTGTTGATATTTCAGAACTTGTCCCTACCATTAAGTTGGCCTTTTTCTTGGTCCTTTTTTTTTGTTCTCTTATTTGTCTTTCTGTCTTTAGTTTTCCTGGAATAGTACTCCCTTCAGAAGTTCTTGAAGCTGCTCTGGTGTTGGTAAATTCTTTCAGGTTTTGTTTATCTTAGAATGTTTTTCTCTTTTCTACCCATATGAAGGATAATCCTGCCAGATATAGTTTTTTTGGTTGAAATTGATTTTCACTCAACACTTTGAATATTTTCCTATTCTTTCCTTGCTTGCAATGTTTCTGATGACAAGAGATCTGATGTTAGCCCGATGGGATATCCTTTGAAAATAACTTGACATTTTTCTCTTGCCAATTTTAGTATCTTGTCTGTCTGTGGTTTTGGTCACATCCTATGATGTGCCTTGGAGAAGATCTTCTTGGGTTGATTCTATGTGGGCTTCTTTGTATTTCTTGGGTCTGGATATTTGAGTGCCTCTCTAGGTTTGGAAAGTTTTCTTCCAGGATTTCACGGAATAGATTATCAATGCCCTGATAAGTTTCTTCGCCTTCTGAGATACCGATTAGCTAGATGTTTAGGCATCTAATGGTATCTAGTATTACTTGTATATTATTCTCATTTTGGGGGGGGGTTATTTTCTCAGTCTTTTTGGTGAATTTTTCTGGGTCAGAGATTCTGTCTTCTACATCTGAGATTCAATCTTCTGCATGATCTAATCTGCTTTTAATACTTCCAAGGAGGTTTTGATTTCCTCTATTACAGTCTTATCTCTAACAGTTCTGTTTGATTCTTTTTTATCGTGTGTATTTCCTATTTCAGATCATGGAAGAACTTCCTCACCTGGAACTCACTGTCTCTTTTCTCCTGCGTTTTCTAGAGTTCATTGTCTCTCTTCTCTTGCATCTCTGTTAACTTTGTCACTGTAAATACCCTAAATTCTTTATCTGACATTTCCACGAGTTCTACTGTACTGTCTGTGGATGAGGAAGGGCTATTCTTTCTCCTTGGGGGAGAGATATTTTCTTGATTTCTCCTATTTCTTGTGCCTTTGTGGTGGTTTTTGGTCATCTGATAGATTACTGTTACTTCTTACCTTTTTGAACTTAATTGTGAGAGTTAGAGGCCAGCAGGAGGAGATGACCTGCAATATTTCTGCAGTGCCGTTTCCCTGATTCTCACCAAGCAGCCTGAATTTTTCTCAGTGGAACTGGATATTGTAAAGACCTCACAGTTTTAAGGAAATAGGTGCAGCTGGGCTGAGCTGCGGGGTTTCAACTAAGAATTCAGATGTGTGTGGGAGGAGATGAGCTGCGCTCACTGCAGATCCTTATTTCTCTCAGCTGCTCACTTTGCAGTCTCTCTTCTCTGATTTTTAGTCATTGGGTGGTATATTCACATTTGGCTAATTTGTTAGAGACTTCTGCTACTGTAAGATCATATGCTTCACTTTACTGTGAGACTTCTAGGCCTATTTCTCCTCTATTCCTGTGTTTTGAAATGTAGTATACCTAGAAGGGAATTTTAATTTAGTTTTATAAAGATGGGTTTCTACCTTTTTGTACCAGTTCAGTAGGGGTTGAGGTTTACTATGACCCTGAAAGTATTCAGATAGTTTGCTACTGTGCACCTAGGCCTGCCTAGGCACTTAATGTGTGGAAGGTAAGAAGGTGAGAAAGTCAGGTGAAAGAAAGGAGACAAAGGGAAAAAGACAAAACAAAATAAAACAATGAAAAGGGAAAAAAAATATATTTTTAAAGAAAAAGGCAAAAAAATGAGAACCATGTGGCACGCAGGGCTATGACCACCTCAGTGCACATGGATTCTGGAGTTAGCAAGGAAAAGGAGAAGTCAATACACACACACACACACACACACACACATATAAAAGATATAAAAGAGAAAAATTTCGAGCAAAAGGGAGAGACAGAGACAGAAAGAAGACCACTCTACCTGACTTGTCACTGAGTGTTGGGCCGGAAGGAGAGCTCTGGGGCAGAGACTTACCCATTAAAGGGGCAGAGCTAGGCCTGCCTCATATGCACATGGATTCTTCTCATTACAAAAATTTAAAAGGAAAATGGTAGAAATGTATTTTGTTAGGTTTTAATGAAAAAAAATGCAAGTATTGATACTTTGTAATTTACAGATAAATGATAGTTTTTATTGAAATTATCTTAATGGAAAACCAGCTTACAGGTTGTAATATATGTTTTGGGGACAGCATCCACAGTAATATTGGTGGAAATATTATGGAAGAATATTGTACAATAGCAGAGCAGCAGAGTGAATCTGAAATAAACATTCTAATCATAGATTAGAATGAAACCTAGGATTAAAAGATTGTTTTAGAACAACATAGTTTTCCTAGAAATCAACAGAATCAAAATTTACTGATACTGTTGTTCACCTTAACTTTAGAATAAGTTTGTATGGTAAATCTGTAGTCATGCATTATAGAAAGCTCTGGATATTCTGAACATTTTAAAAGGAAATGAGGTTTATGGTTGAAAATATGTGTTCCAAGTCTGAATTACATACTGGTTCTCCACAGACATGCTACACATGTCACAGGGGTCCCTTGTATAGCTCTTCATGGACCTCCTTGTACTCCCTTCTCTATGGATTGGGGACAGGAAAGGCCTTACCCAGCATCATTACAGAGAAGCCAGTCTCATTCCAATCTGACCAGTCTGTGGTAGATCATTTGCCATTGCCTCACTTTTTTTCTTTTTAATTTATTTTACTTTTTTTTTTTTTTTTTTTTTTTTTTTACTACTTTTCTATGGGGCAAGTGCACTCATCAGGGAGAGAGAATAGAGGGAGAGAGAGAGAGGTTGAGAGAGAGAGAGAGAGAAAGAGAAGAGAGAGAGAGAGAGAGAGAAAGTGAGAAAGCAACCTCCCCGTCCTCTGGGGATGGCCATGCCATAATCCCTTTTCCTCCATTCTCCTCTCAGCATTTTAGGATGCACACACACAGTCACCTGGAGTGTTTCTCAAATTGCCAGGTCTAGGACTCGAACCATGCAGTTGGCCACATAGGATCCATGCCACTGGCTACCCTACTTTTCAATTTTTAACTCTGGTTCTTCACTGCTGCTCACTGAGTTTTTAGTCAAAATATTTAGTGGATACTATACCTAGAGGACTGAGCATCCCTTCTATATTGGCTTATTTCAAATTTAGGTCCCTTTGTGTCTTGTTGGTAGAGAGTGGTTTAGAGACAAAGACACTCACATACAAGCACTAGAGTTCACATATGATCATTTAAGACATTGCATCTTAGAATTTGTGGACCCAACGTTTTTCACTTATTACCTGGCGACTGTTACTAACATTCTGAAAAGCAGAGAAAGAATAAAGAGTAGAATAGAGAGTAAAATATTTAAGCCTTTAAAGGTAAAACTCAGCATTATCACCTCTAAGTGCAGAATCAAATGCCTCTTGTTTAGTTACTAGCATTTTATAAGGCAGTCTGTGCTTGTACCTTGACAAGAGATTGTAAGAAAAACATACAGAAAAGAAACAGTATTTCACATTTCATTTGGATGTGTATTTGAGGGACTCAGTAATTGCCATTTGGACGTAAGTCTCATAAACAAAATGTCCTCAGCTAATTTCTAGGTTTGGACTGGTTTTTAAATATATGTGTGGGTTGGAATAATAGAACAAACTGCGCTAGTGTATTTGTAGGTTTTCAGAAGACTTGTTTTGCAGTCTAAAAGATGTGAGGTATGATTTTTATCTCCTTCCATCTATTATAAATTGGCTTTTTTGTTTACATAGCTTCTTCCTGGGCTGTCCTTGTTGAGATGCTTCATTTTCCTTGATTCTCACTATATCCCTGGTGCTTAGGACTTGGAGTAAGAAAAGTATCCTCATTTCACAGATTGAGAAATGAAAGTTTCATATACATGAGAAAAAATATTTCTCTTAGTGCATCTTCATCTGTCTGGTTCCTTCCTGATTTTTGGTCTTTCCCTAGAAAAACAAAACAAGTACTAGAAGCACATATATGCTCTATTGCTTAATTTCCTGCCTTTGGAAAAATAATCTTTTCTCTAAGTATTTGAATAGCCTGAGAGAATGTGGCATTTTTCTAAGTGTTGGGGGTAGAGGTAGATTATGAAGACATTTGGACCAGATTATTTTTTTTTATCAAGCTTCAAAAGCTATTAATATATTTTTATTGTTTCGGAATTTCATTTTACTGAATATTGTTTGACTCTTAATTGGACCTGGAATGGTAGTAGGTGATAGGATTTGGAGTGATAGAAAGAGCGTAGACATCAAGCCAAGAAAGCTGTCCCTCAACCCACTTCTGTGACCTCCTGATGGAAATAATTGACAAGTCGGTTTCCAAGTCTCTGTCTTTTTTTTTTTTTTTTTTTCTTTCTTTTTTTAAGGGATTTTTGCTATAGGGTGTATGTGCTTACTGGAGAGACAGAGAAAGAGACAGAAAATGAGAAATCACCCCCCCCCCCAGGAGGGATAGCCACTCCGCGATCCCTTCTCCTCTGTTGTCCTCTCTGAATTTTGTGCATGCTTGCACATGTGCCTGGTATGAGTTTTAAGCTGCTGGGTCTGGGACTTGAACCGTGGTTGACTACATGGGAGTCCAGCGATGTAACCATTACGCCATCTACTGGTCCCCCAAGTCTCTGTTTTCTGATCCCTACAATGGAGAGAGCTATAGTGTCCATCCTTCCCACTTAAAAGCTGTCATGAGAAACCAAAGAAGATAGTATGTGTATAAATACTTTGTACAGTGTTGTGTAAGTGTTATTGTATAATAAAATATGACATATTAGAGGTGAAGATTTTGCTTTTGTGAAAAACCTTAAGGCATTTTAAAGGAAGGGTAATTTAAGGTTTGTAGCTAGCTAAAGGTATTTCCTTCTAATGGGACCAGTTTATGCTAAAAACTCAGACTTATATGTAAAAAATATCTTTCTTTCAAGCAGTTTGTTAAAGAATTGTGAGTTTTCTTAAGATTTCCTCTGAAGAGTTATTTTTTTTCAGTAACACTGTTAATTTAATTTTTTTCTTAATGTAGTTTTCTTGATGTAATAGAATTTGACCTATAAATTTAATTCCTGTTCTTAAGAATTTATAATCTAATGGGAAATCAACACAGAAAAATACATTAGCATTAAAATGTATACAGTAATGTCAGAGTGAGACAGTGGGTCTTTGTTCATCCCATAGGGTTTTTAAAAAAAGATGAGGCTAATTGGGAAAATCTTTTGAAGAAAATGTTTCTTGAGGTTTGACTTCAAGATAAGTACACTTTCTTAATAGTAACTAGAAGTGAATATACAAGTTTGTACTTTTTGTTGCTTATTGCCAGAGGGCTTGTGTGCTTGTGAGGGAGAGTGGGGTGAAGAATGGAGGAAAGTGCCTCTCGATAGGACCTAGTCATGGCACAGTCCCTTCTCCATTTCTTTATTCTGATGGGATTTGGGGCATACGCGCGCACACGCACACATTCTATGTGTACTTTTCAAGCTGTGGGCACCACAATTCAAACCGCAGTTGATTACAAGGGATTCAGCTCCCTTGACCACTAAAGTACAGGGCCAGCTCTCTCTTTGCCTTTTTTTTTAAATTTGCCAGAGGGCACTTGTGCCTGCCAGAGAGAGGGGTGGGGTAAGTGTAGCGAGAAAGCACCCCCCACGGGGAATGGTGAAGCTGCAGTTCCTTCTCCATTTATCTGTCCTTTTGGGATTTTGGACATACACACACTCCCACAGTTGGCCAGGTGAGATTCAGCCACTTGAACTATCATGCCACTGACTAACACTGACTATTTTTTTTTTTTTTTTTTTTTTTTTGTGCTATAGGTGCATGCACTTGCCAGGGAGAGATGATGGAGAGAGGGAAAGTGAGAAATCACTCCCCAGAGGACATAAGGGGGGAAGGACAGCCACACCACAATCCATTCTCCTCTTGGGATTTTGGGCACACATACATACTACCGGGAGTGTTTTTCAAACCTCTGGATCTGGGATTCAAGTTGCAGAGTCCCAGTGTGGGATCCAGTGCCTTAACCACTATATCACCTCCCAGCCCCCTCAATCTATATATTTTTTTTCTCTTTTTTTTTGAGAAGTTTTTGTCTTAGGGTACATGTGCTTTAGGGTGCATGTGTTTGCTGGAGAGAGAGATAAATAGTGAGAGACAGACAGAGATAGTGAGAGGGAAAGTGAGAAATCACCCCCCTGCCCAGGGGAATGGCCACAGTGCAGTCCCTTCTCCTCCGTTTTCCTCCCAGGATCTTGGGCATGCACACATATGCACCCGGAATGATTTTCAAGCTACTGGGTCCAGGGCTTGAACTGTGGTTGGCCATGTGGGAGTCTAGCGACGTAACTGTTATGCTATCTGCTGGCCCTCCGTATTTGTTTTTAATGTTAAAAAAATTTGTAAACAGTCTACATATATGTTTTTATGAAATTGATTAAATTCTGGAGCAATCATCGGAATAGTAGGCAGCCATTACAATTAAAATCGTCAGACATGGGAAGATGTCCAGAATATAGTTTTAAGCGAGGAATAATGTTTATGGAGCACTGTGCTTCCATTTTAGTGAATGCATACACATCACTGTATTTACAATTTTACATTGAAAAATATTTGGGATAATAGACACTAACATGTTTTTCTTTTAGCCTTGTCTCTAAATATATGTATGATTTGTTTTTAAAGCTGTATCTCACAGTAAAAAATAAAGGCATTAAGAGGAACTGAGTAAGAGGAGAAAAGGTTGATTTTAAACACATGGGCAGCTTAAAGAAAGGCCTAGAATAGTCCAGGAGAAAAATTAGAAACTAGAAATATGTAGAGAGAAAGGAAGTTAGAGAGGTCTGAATTACCATTATACCTTGTGTAAATATCTTCTGTCTCAATATTTGTGTGTGTGTTTTTTTAATGAGAAATCAGAAGACTTGGTGATAAAGTTTTCTCTTTTAAATAATTATTTTATTTATTTGCTTATTTGTTAATTTATTTTTAATTTGACCCGGGGGGGGGGGGAGAGAGAGAGAGAGAGAGAGAGAGAGAGAGAGAGAGAGAAAGTGAGAAAGCAAGCCACCACGTCTGGGACTCAAACTATGGTCAGCCATGTGGGAGTCCAGCACTCTTAACCACCACACCACCTGCCGGCCCCAATAAAGTTTTTTTTTAAAAGAATTATTTCATGGAACTTTATTCTATTTATTTATTTATTTTAATTTGACCAGAGAGGGATAGTGTGGGGTGGGCAGTGGGGGGGCAGAGTGAGAAAACAAGCCTCCAGATCTAGGACTTAAACCATGGTTGGCCAAGTTGGAGTCCAGGGCCCTTAACCACCACGCCACCTGCTGGCCCCGATGATAAAGTTTTTCTAATGCAACTTGCCAGTGAGGCTGAGGCCATGGGCTTGACCTTTGGCACATGACCATCCATATTTTAATGAATACCATATGCAATTTCTCCTTCTCACCCTCCCCTGCCACATCTTATTCCTTTTACAATTTGCTATCTTAGGAGCAGTCTCATGTACTTTTTTGGATTTGCTTCTCTTTATTGCAGCTGAGGAATGAGAAGAGTATCTAAAAGGTATCTAAGTCTGTATCTTTAGCACTATTGGTCAAGTGTGCCTATCAATAGTATTTGAAAATCTTGTTTAATGACTTTCTATCTTCCTATGATACGGTAAGGAAAAGGATCCTCTCCATGTATAAAGATTATGTCCTGTTGGGGTGACATTTTTCTAATAACATAAGATGATAATTTAATCTTGACAGAATATTCCATTTGAAATAACTGTTTCGTGTTGACATTTCTCTAAGGCTTCATTTTTGTCTTTCTTCCCTAAAATGTTTCAGGCAGAATTGCTCAAGACTTTGGTAGATTTCTTGCAAAACAGCATGCCTTAACATCACAAAAGAAGTTTTGCTGATAGATGTTATTAGCTGTAAAGAATTATGAGATACAATGCATTTTTGTTTGGATTGCACATTTGGTTATCATTGTGTTTTAATAGGTTTAAAGAGTGTTTTAAATCCTCTGAGAGCAGTACTAGTTTAATTCATCATGAGTGAAATAAATTTTTTTGTTTGTTTCTTTTGCTAGGTTTCAGCACTAAAAAAAATGGCCAGTCAGGGAGGCCCCAAGTATACTCTCTCACAGCAACCTTGGGCACAACCAGGTATTCAGCTTTTACTATTTTAGATTCCTTTTATAGGATGTTATTCATTTGTACTTATATAGTCCTTGCAGTGGCAGTTTGGAGTTGGTTTCCTACTCTCTCTGGGGTACTACGATCTGAGTTAATGTAAGTTTCAGTTTGGAACCGATAGGTCTTTTTTTTAGAGGTTTTTGCTATAGGGTGCGTGCGCTCGCCAGGAAGACAGAGAGAGACAGAGAGACAGAAAGCGAGAAATCACCCCCTGGGGGGGATGGCCAAGCCGCAATCCCTTCTCTATTTTCCTCTTGGAATCTTGGGCACGCACGCACACATGCCCAGTGTGAGTTTAAGTCACTGGGTCCGGGACTTGAACTGTGGTCGACTACATGGGAGTCCAGCGACATAGCCATTACGCTAACTGCTGGTCCCTGAGCTGATAGGTCTTAATTGGCTAGCACTATTTGCATCTCAATAAGTATTCCAAGAAAGTAAGAATTACAAATTCTTTTTCACCAATTTAAAAATAAAATGTGGCTTGGATGGAAACACTTTGTGCTGATTTCTGTGTACCCACTAGTCATCGCATTGAACTTTGATGCAAACTCTTTGTTAGATGGGATGAAATTATGGAGAGAGTACACCTGTTTTCAAGTACATAGAGAAATATTGGGTTACCATTTGTCCCAAATTTTATCTATGTTGCATTCCTCTGTTGACGATTTAGAACGTTTGGGAAAAAAATGATAAGAATCGAGATGTCAGTTGAGAGTTGGCAGGCAGTATCATTATCTGATTGGCAGATACATTTGAGATGTTTCCAGTCTTACTCTTTTTTAAATGTAATTTTGTGTGCGTGTGTATGTTAAAGGGTTGGTTTTTTAGGGGGAGGTCTTTAGCATTAGATGTTAGACATTTAAAAATCACAGCCATGTGGGTTATTTTAGGTACATTCTGTGACATTTTACATTGCCATTAAAACATTTTTGTTAATTGGTATTTCTGGCCAACCCCTGCCCCATAATTGTGATAGAGATCCTTTGAAATCAAAAAAGGGCAAATGGTAACAAAGTCACTGTTTTAATTATAAGTAAGCTGTTTTCAAGTGGGAGGGCAGCTTTTCACGTACAGTGAGAAAATGATTTTGGCTTCACATCCATAAAAACTGGGCGGTCTACATGGCACCTAATTGGGAATCAACTTTTTAATATGATTGGTTTTCTGTATTGAAAGACTGTTAAGTATTCATTTTCTTTGGGAAAAAGGATTTGAGCCATTCTAAGCTTCCCAAATTTTCAGTTATTATACATGCCTCAGGTTAATTTGAAGGTGAGTCAAGGTTTGTAAATGTCGTAAATTATCAGTTGTTTTTAAAAGGATGATAGGATTTTATTTTAAAGGTTCCTCATGTGAACTTAGATGCTAGAAATACAGATTTGAATTGATTTCTTTTATTGCAAAGTAAATATTGTAACATGCTTTGGTTTACTGTGATAGAGACAGTGAACTTTCTACTGTCTAATTTTAAACATTTGTACTTTGTATGAGATTGAAATCAGCAACATCTTTGCTGAAAGAGAGCACATGGTTCGTCAGAAGACAGAAAATCGGATTCTTTTACTGACAATGCTGGAAATTGTAATCAGAGCCTGGCCTGGTGTTAATCACCTATTCTGATGTCTCACAGTCAAGCTGACTTTTCAGTCCAAAACTCAGCGTGGCTCTTGAAGGAGTTCTGATGATCTCTGGATTAAGTGGAGCCTTTGGCTCACATTTTCAGTTGCTTTATAGGGCTTACTTAGAAATAGGAGCTGATTCTTATTTTGAATGTGTAAACGAAACTCTTAGGTGCAATAAATCTTTCTTAAAATAGGTAGAAACCAGTAAATAGGCATGGGCATATTTATTACAGCTAATCCCAGGGGCTTGATGCATAATTAATGAATTGTTCTTTCCCTTTTGGAAAGCCCGCTCTCACAGAATAGGGGCTGTCACTTTCTTAAGTGGAATTGTAATAGAATTCATAGTGTTAGGTATACTGTGCTCTTAAACATTACTAGAATTGTCATTAGTAAAGCAGGAGTAGTCAAAAGGAAGCTGACAGGACAGATCGAAATAGGGCTTGCGTTTTGTCATTTTAACCCATTTTGTTTCTAAGTGAGGCGATCTTAGTGAATATAGCAGTAGTAGTGCAGTTTATCTTAGAGTTGAATCTTCTGTCCTATTTAGCCACAGTGTAGGTGTCAAGTTGGTTTTTCTTGATACGTGAAGCCCATACTTAACTGTCAAAGAGAGATTTTTGGGCCTCTTGGTATAGGAGCATGAACGCCTACCTAGGACGTGTCTTGGACCCCTCTGCCTTAGAAGCCTGGTGTAACTGGTTCATGCAGCCTCGGTCAGCTTCTCAGGAATCATCTCATGATTAGCATCCAGGAGAGTAAATTTTAAGTTGGATCTAATTTGTTAATTTACTCTGGGAAATACACCTTTTTAGGGATTAGAGGACAATTTATTCATTAGCCTTGTACACCCTTTTTCTGAAAACTGATTTGAGTGATCCCTGAAGTATCTTAGTGATGGAAACGTGTCTTGAAGGAATTTTCATCTATTTTATGAAAAATGAGCAATTCCTGGATTGTTCATTCATTCTTCTTGAGAGTATTAGTGCTTTCTTATTCTGCTTTACTGCAGCCCTCCTCAGTTAAAAACAATTTTTTTTAGATGGTATTAAATTTGAACCATGAGAAGATAGGAAGTTAAAAGTAATCCTATTCTCCACCTCTTAACTAGTCCTTCTCCCAAGGTAACCCGTATTACAGTTTCTTTCCCAAAATTGTTTATGTATGTACCAGCATGTGTGAACTTAAAAGTTTTACCCAAATGAGATCGCACTATACTCATTGCTTTTTTTCACTTATTAAGTATATTGGGGTCCTTCCGATACCAGGTTATCCAGCTCTATCTGGTCTGTTTAATGCATGCATAGAATACATCAATACAGAGTGTTTTATTTAGTAATTCTGTTATGGATATTTAAGTTATTTTCAGTTTTTGTTTTTCATATGCTTTTTAAAAAGTCCATGTATACAGGTATTTTGGTATTTTGTGAGTATATCCATAGGGTAAACTTCCAGCAGTGGAAATGTTAAGTGCAGAGTATGTGTATTTTCAGTTTTGCTAGATATTATTTAATATCCCTCCAAAGACGTCGAACCATTTTATACTCCTATCAGCTGTAGACCAATATGCCTATTTTCCCATATCCTTATCAAACCTGGATATCTATAATTTTAGTAATTTTCCCCATTCTGTAAATCTCTCTTGGTTAATTTGTGTTCTATTAATTATGAGTGAAGTTGAACATTTTAAAAATTATTATATTAATCCTCTTTGTAGATTTCTATTCTATTCCCTTTCTTATAATACAGTATAAGAATGTAAGAAAGGGATATTTGACTCCACTTAAATAGGTATACATTTTCTGAATGATCTAAGGAAGATGAGAGAATCTCTTACTATGAGTCAGTTCTAAAATGAATAATCTCATTCACTATGAAACAATTCTTACTAGTGTCTCTCTTTGAAAGTGTCTTTTTTCTTTTAAGCGTTATCTCTTATCTCCAGATTCCAAAGACATATAATACAGCCCCCTTAACTGTCCTGAAACACAGTGGGGAGTTCTTTTGCTTCCTTAGCCTTTGGGATTAGAATTTTATATGTAGTGGATACTTAATGAACGTGTATAGGATTTGTGATTAAACCTGATAAATAAACAAGAAAAATGAAAGGAATTCTTTGGGGAAATAAAGATTCTTGTCTTTTGCTATTTTTCTCTCCTTTTATTCTCCCCTGAGTTAAAATGGAAATCCTTCTTCTCTTTCTCTTTGTGACACTAACGAGGTTAATTTCTTTCCAGCAAAGGTCAGTGACCTCGTGACAACTGCCTATAAGACAATAAAAGCAAAGCTGCCTGTGACATTGAGAAGTATGTCATTGTACCTATCCAATAAAGATACCGAGTTCATCTTGTTTAAACCCGTCAGGGTGAGTGTCACGGTAATTATTTGAATGTTAGCCAATGACTTTAAGTGTTCACACCTCACCTACTATTTTATTCTCCCTATAGACATTTAAAAATGTTGGTATATGATTTTTTTTTTTAGAAGTTTTTGCTATAGGGTGCATGTGCTCATCAGAAAGACAGAGAGAGACAGAGAGACAGAAAGCGAGAAATCACCCTCCGGGGGGATGGCCACACCATGCAATCCCTTCTCCATTCTCCTCTCGGGATCTAGGGCACACACGCACATGCGCCTGGTGTGAGTTTAAACCACCAGATCTGGAACTCGAACTGCGGTCAACTACATGGGAGTTCAGCAACATTGCCATTACGCCAACTGCTGGTCCCAGTATATGATTAATAATCACTGTGATTCTTGAAAGGCTTACAGAGCCTGCATCTGTCTGATTTTACCTTTTTAACTCCCATTTTTACTTTGTCTCATTTTTTTAAGTTACCATTGAAAGTAGAAATTAGTAAGTGAACAAAAACCAGATCCTTACATTCCATGTGCCCAACATTGGCAGAGCAGCATTCTAGGAGTTACGCCCATTTTACTGGTGAGAAGTGGAAATAAATGGCTTGCAGCGGCCACCAAGGGAGTAGATGTCAGAGCAAATTTCGGACTCATAACTTCCAGTTCTGTGTTGAGCTCACATCTTTACCCAAGGCATTGGTTGATTTTTAAAGTGCATTTTATGTGTCTGGGAACTTTATTATCTTTTGTGTAAGAAATTGCTGCTGAAGACTTATTCTCTGGAGGGACAAGGCTTGTTAGAGTTCAGTTTTTCCAGGAAGTGTTATCAGTTAAGTCTTCATCAGCTTGTGCTAGCCTGTGAAATACGAAGTGCAAATTATTTGGTGGTAATCTCATGAAAGATACATTTCTTCTACTTGTCTTGGCAGCTACCATTGCGATTTAGCATTCCTAGTGCTTCATGTTCAAGACAACTGTGTATGTTTATTGCAGCTCATTTAAAATGGTCTCTTTCTGTTTCTTTCTAAGAATAATATTCAGCAGGTCTTCCAGAAGTTCCATGCTCTGTTAAAGGAAGAGTTCAGCCCTGAAGACATCCAGATCATTGCTTGTCCGTCTATGGAACAGGTAATTCATAGGTGGAAGATCCTTCTTAGTTTCATGCCCCCTAAGGTGTTTTGCTTAGATAATGTCTTTGAGCAAATATGCTTTTAGTTTTAATTTAGAAAATTGTGCATGATTGGGACCAGCAGATGGCGTAATGGTTACGTTGCTGGACTCCCATGTAGTTCACTGCGGTGGCTTAAATTCATGCTGGGCATGTGTGCATGTGTACCCAAAATACCGAGAGGAAAATAGAGGGGAAGGGATTGTGGTGTGGCCATCCCTTCCGGGGGAGTGACTTCTTGCTTTCTATCTTTCTGTCTCTGTCTCTGTCTCTCTGGCAAGCACATGCATCCTATAGCAAAAATCTCTTTTAAAAAGAGCTTATTGTACATTATTTTATTCTGTTGAGCAATAGATGAAATTTTGACTTGCTCTCTCAAATTTCGAGCGGATAGTTTTAGAATTTTCAGTAGCTTTTGAATCCTTTCTGATGTTAGAAATTTGTATATTTAGTATGAATGACCTGTTTGTGAAAGATTTAGTGACATTTCACTTGCTGAATGATTTTGTTTGAAATATGCATAATAAGAACCCAAATTTCAAATGCAGAAAAATATGGAAGTTATTCTAGGGATTAAAGTAGATGTTAGTAGTAATTCTATCTTTTTCTCTTGTTCCTAAACTCAAGAAAACTAAATATAGGACCAATCTGTGTTTATCATCATTCATTTATTCAATTCAGTTAACACATTTTTATGGCATACCTTTTATGGATTAGGAATAGCTTGGTGCTGTGGAGAACATTTTATTTCTGGTCATAATTTTAGTTAGTTTAGAAATTCAGTATATGGTAAAGATTAGTGAATTTGGGGGCAAGCAGTAAGCCGAGAGCCTGGTTGGAGTGGGTAAAGGACTGGAGAGAGGGCCTATAGATGGTGAATGTGACAACATTTTCTGAGGAGTTTTACTGTAATGGGGAGGAGGAAGATGAGAGGGTAGCTGGAGGAAGAAATGGGGTCATTTTTAATTGAGAAATAATTCATATCCATAAATTTGACTCTCGTAAAGTGTAGGCTTCCGTGGTTTTTAGTATATTTACAGAATTGTGCAGCCATCACAACTGTCTAATTCCAGAACATTCTCTTTACTCCTGAAAGGAAGCTTTTAGCCATTAGCAAATTCCACATTCCCTCTTTGTACTAATTTACTTTTTGTTTCTATGAGTTTGCTTATTCCGGCTATTTCATTACATGGAATCAATCATACCATACATGTCCTTTCATTACTGGCTTTTTCATATAGCATGTTTTCAAGCTCATCCATGGTATAGCATGTATCAGAACTATATTCCTTTATATTGGTGTGTATATAGTCCTTTGGATAGATGGTAATTTTTTTTTTTTTTTTTGAAGGTTTTTGCCATAGGGTGCATGAGGTTACCAAAGACAGAGACAGTGAGAGGGGAAGTGAGAAATTATTTCTGCAATCCCTTCTCCTCCTGGGATTTTGGGCAAACATGCACATGTACCCTGCATGATTTTCAAGCTGCTAGGTCTGGGACTCGAACTGCGGTCAACCATGTGGGGGTCCAGTGCCTTAACCACTACACCACCTGCTGGCCCATAGATGGGTAATATTTTAAAAAGATCTCTCTGTAGTTGTAGGGTTATATACTTAAAATACTTTCCGTATGTCATTTCTATGTGGCTACCTCTTGCTTGATAGGTACTTGAGTTTGGGTTCAATATTTAAAGACCCCTCCCTATTTTATTTCTTTATTTTTAATTGGATTAAAGTCTATTTCACTTTGTCTTCCAAATTTCCTTTTTCTCCAGTCATAGTCAGTTGGATGAATGTCGATGTGTTGAGTAGCTGGATCATACGACTCAGTCAATATATGGCAGCACAATTTATTTTTTAAGTTTCTTTTATGTGTTCAAATTTACGAGAAAGATTCAACAATGGTATAAGGAACTCCCACGTACCCTTTACCAAATTTACACTTTGCCCCATTTGTTTTTATCATTCTTACTTTCTCCTTTTCCCTCTTTTCTACCCTCTTAAATCAATTGAGAAGAGGGTGGGAGATGGTGCTCCCTTGTTCCCAAATACCTGAGTGTATTTCAAGGGCACAGGAAGTCCCCTTCCACCCAGGAACAGCTCTCAAAAGAAGAAAGGCAGTGCTGATGCTGTTACTTAACCCACAGTTCATGTGTCCTCAAGGTCCCAATAGCGACCTGTATAGCTGTATAGATGTTTTCTCCCAGTGCAGGCCCAAGTCCAGATTCTGCCTTGCTGTCCGTGTCAGGCCTCTTTAGGTTCTTTTTTCTTTGCTATGGGGCATGTGCACTTGCCAGAGAGACAGAGAGATAGAAAGTGAGAAATCATCACCTAGGGGCGACGGCCACACTGCAGCCCCTTCTCCTACATTCTTTTGTTGGGGTTTTGGGCACGCATGCACATGTGCCAGGTGTGAGTTTTAAGCTGCTGGATTCGGGACTCAAACCGTGGCTGACTATATGGGAGTCCAGCAGCACAACCATTATGCCATCTGCTGGTTGGTTCTTTGGGTTCTTTTAACCTATAGTGGTTCCACAGTCTTTCTTGACCTGGACAGCCAGTGAGTCTGTAGACTGTCCCTCAATTTGGTATTGTCTCTTTCCTTGTGATTAGATTGAGGTTTTGATTCAGGAAAAGCACAGAGGTGATTTCGTATCCTTCTCCTGGCAGCACACATTTATAAAAGAGATTAAAGGTGGTGATTTTAACTACCAGACTAGATGTACTGTATATAAGGTTTCAGTGCTAGGTTCATTTATCTGGTGTTCTCCAGGACCTGGTGACGATCTGTCGTTGTGACCACCCAGCTCTGAGGCCCTAGCCTTCCGTTATGGAGTGGGAAGTTGTTCCTGTGGTCATTCGGAGTTAGTGTATGAACTGGAATTCACTCATTGTGTCTGTTCTTGTGGGTTTAAGAAAGGCATTTAGGGCCAGCTGGTGGCCTGGAGACTAGATCCCACATGGCATACCAGGTCTCAGACCTGGCAGCTTTAGAAACAAGCTGGGTGTGAGTGTACATGCATGTTTGTGTGCATGCGTCCGTGCATTTGTGTGTGTGTGTGCATGTGCCTGCCCAAAATATTAAAAGGAGGGAGAGATGGAGGAGAAGGATCGTAGCATGACCATCCCCCATGGGGAGTGCTTTCTTGCTTTCCCTCTCTCTCGCTGGTATTTCCTCTCTCTCTGTGGCAAGTGCACATACCCTCTGTCAAGTTTTTAAAAAAGTCATTTAAAGAATACAATTTGGGGGCCAGCAGGTGGCGTGATGGTAAAGGGCACTGGACTCCCACATGGCCAAGTGCGGTTTGAGCCCCTGACCTGGCGGCTTGCTTTCTCACTTTCTCTCTCTCTCTCTCTCTCTCCCCCCTTCCCTCTCTTTGGTCAAATTATAAATAAAAAAGAGAATACAATTTATACACAATTCTCCCCAAATATTCTGCATAGCAAAAGGTGCAATTGATTATGTAGGTGAATTTCTGCGATTTCTCAGTGCGTGCATGTACTTTTAGTCATCATCCTCATTGACATTAAATGACTCGAGGTCCTCAACTGGGTGATGGAGTGTAATCCCCACAGCGCCTTTAGTGCTCAACGCCCAGTGGCTGCCTCGGGAATAGACCCAGATTGTGGGCCAGTTTGTATTTTATGGCCATGTTTACAGGTCTCTTAAAAACCAAAATCCCAGGAGGAAAATGAAGGAGAAGGGATTGGGTTTTGGCCATTCTCCTGGGGTTGATTTCTCACTTTTCCCTTTTCTGTCCCTCTCTGTCTCTCTCTGCTGAGTGCATTCCCCTATGGGAAAAACCTAAAAAAAAAAAAAAAAAAAAAAACTTTTTTCTCATTCTATATTAAACACTCTAATCAAGTGTTCTTTCTTTATTTTTAAGAATTGTTTAATTCAGAGAGAAGGAGAGAGAGAGAGAGAGAGAGAGAGAGAGAGAGAGAGAAAGCAAGCCACCGGGTCCAGGACTGAATTGTGGTCCAGGGCCTCAACCATCATGCCACCTGCTGGCCCCACCTAGTTTTCTGCAGAATGGCTATTCACACAGAATTAACTTGGCTTTCTTCCTTTGTTTCAGCTGAACCTCCTGCTCTCGGTTTCTAAATAAGCTGGCCACTCTGATTGTGCATGCAAACGGTGGGGCTGAGAAGTCTTGTAGCCTGAGGACACCGAGGAGGATTAAGACACTGCTCAGTGCTGACTGCAGAACGCTGTATAAACAGAGTGTTAAAAGATGGGTGTTTCCCTTTCAAAAACATCAAAATGCCAAAGATTAATCAGTGAGTGGTGATAACTGCCTTGTTTAAATGTCCTAAATATAAGTTTTTAGGAGATTAGCTGTGGCCAGCCTGCAGTGAGATGCTTCTCTGGAAAACATGTGCAATGAAAATAGGTTACAGTAAGTAGTGCAGAAGAACTTTATGGAAATCTAGCCAATTTAGAAAGCTTCTAAGGGTAAGGTTTGCTAATATGCGCAACACTGCAATACTTTTAACCATCCAGCATTCCACGGTGACTGTTTTTTTTTTTACTTCCAGACATGTTATTTCTACACTCTATTTAATGTAATGTTTCTCCTATCATTTTGAAGTTTAGTTTGGACTACTCCAAACACATTCTGCTTTCCTGGGAATTCAGGGTGTTATCTCTGTTTGATGTGAAAGTAGTTTAAAGATTCAGGGAGCTCATGTGAGGTCCTGGTATCTGTGCTTGCATTGCTCAGGTGAAGAATGTTCAAAAGCGGGGAGCTGCAGCCCCTCCTGATAAATATGCACGTGCTCTTTAATGAGGATCTTCATGGGAGAATAGTCAGTGTTTATGAGTGGGAAGTACCAATTAAGGCGGTTTAAATATGGCGCATAAAGGAGAGAAGGAAACCTGATGAATAGTGTATCTCGTGAGCGAAGGTGAGGGTTGCCAGCCTCTGTATACTGCCTTTGGCCTTGCGGTTCTTTGAAAAGCGAACACTTTGCCGTCCCGTCTGTTCTGCTGTGCTGTGAACCAGCCGTGTGAGCTCCAGCCCTGTAACAGCAGAATACATTTATCACCAACATGGGAATGCGAACACTGCCCACACCTCAAACTACCACACTGTGTCAGGGCTCATAAACTCAATGATGCACATCTATGCATTGTCCTGCAAATTCTTATTTCCTGATTGGTTGGTTTTTACCTCCAGTGTTATAGTATGTGTAGCCTCCTTCCTGGCTCAGAAACACTTGTGAGTTATTCAAATGCTGGTCTAGAGATTGGACGCTCCCAAGAGTTCTGGGCTGGAGCCAGTGGGCCTGGTGGTGCAGTTGGTGCCTGTGACTCAGTCTACACAAATGTAGGGGCCTTTCTCCCACCCTTAGGACAGACGGCTCCACCTCATGTAGGGAGGTCACACATCCCGGTGTCTGCTGTTTGTAACGGGTCACTTGTTTTTCACTCTGCTTGAACTGGCGGTTGACGTTGCTTGATAGGGCTTTAGTACTCTCTATGTTGGGAAAGTAGGAGGTGAGAGGATCCATATTCATTCTTTGCCATGAAACGAATGCATTAGGAAGGTCATATTTACTTCCACTTACTGTTTTAAATACATGTTTAATGAAATAAATGGCAAAATGTCCAGTTTTGTATATTATATGTACATTCAGTTTTTAAATAGCAAATGAGGGCATGATTATTGTACAGTACCATGACTGATTTAATTTGATGTACAGAACAGAATGTGTTCTTAAGGATAAAACTATTTAATGACACTTAATCTCATGTTTTGATCTTTTATTTCTGAAACACTCAAACACCTTACAAAATGCTAAGGTGATCGTGATCCACCTTGTTTGCTAAATGAATATTTGTTTAAATCTGTACAGTTTCAACTGTTTACTTATACAAAGAGTGTACATACTTTCAAATAATTAATTTAAAATGCTTTATATTATTTGGCTAGAAATTGCTGTTTTTAATAAATGTGAATTTTTTTAAATAAATAATTTTTGCTTCCTACTTTGTCTTACCGTGTCTGGTATGCATGTGGATTCTTTTTTTTGGGGGGGTGTGGGAAAATAACTTTATTTCCTGGGGAACAGGCAGGCGTCCAGGCTCAGAACTTCTGGAACTGCTTCTTGGTGCCAGCGGCCTTGGTGATTTTGAGCATGTTGAAGTGCATGGTCTTGCTCAGGGGCTGGCACTCACCCACCACCGTGACGATGTTGCCAATCTGAACGTCCCTGAAGCAGGGGAACAGGTGCACAGACATAGTCTTGTTGTGCTTCTCGAAGCGATTATACTCGGGGGTGTAGTGGAGGTAGTCCCGGCGGATGATGGTGGTTCTCTGCATCTTCATCTTGGTCACCACACCAGACAGGATCTGCCCTCGAATGGACATGTTACTGGTGATGGGGCATTTCTTGTCGATGTAAGTACCCTCGATGGCCTCTTTGGGAGTCTTGAAGTCCAGACCAATGTTCTTGTGGTATCTTGGAAGCTTCTCCTTGCCAGTTTCTCCCAGCAGGACCCTCTTCTTGTTTTGGAAGATGATCAGCTGCTTTTGGTAAGCACGTTCTGTCTGAATGTTTGCCATCTTCCTGGCCGCCTCTGCATGTGCATTGTTTAAAAAAAAATTTTTTTTTAAGAGAGATTTTTGCCATAGGGCACATGCGCTCACTGGAGAGACAGAGAGAAAGTGACAACTTACCCCTCAGAGGGAATGGCCATGCCTCAATCCCTTCTCCTCCATTCTCCTCTTGGGATCATCAGCATACATGCGTGCGCTCGCCAGAAAGAGAGAAACAGACAGACAGAAAGCGAGAAATCACCCCCCGGGGGATGGCCACGCCGCAATCCCTTCTCCTCCATAGGATCTTGGGCACACATGCGCATGCACCTGGCATGAGTTTAAGCCACCGGGTCCAGGACTGGAACCGGTGTTGACTACATGGGAGTCCAGCGACATAGCCATTGTGCTAACTGCTGGTCCCCTGGGCATGAGTTTTAAGCCACCAGGTCTGGGACTCAAACTGTTATCAACTATGTGAGAGTTCAGCAATGTAACTGCTATGCCATCTGCTGGTCTCAGAAAAATTTTTAGTCGAAATATTTATTGGGACAACTTGTAGATTCATATGCAGTTGTACAAAATAATACGGAGACATCCAATTTATCCTTTACCCAATGGTAACATTTTGTAAAAACTACAGTATGCTATCACCAGGATTTTGGCATTAATACACTCCACCAATGTTACTCGGATCTCCCCAGTTTTACTTGTACTGTGTGAATTCCTTTGGCAAGATAATTACTGTGGAAAGACATTTTTGAAGTATCTTAATGCTCCATTAGTTAAGGCAATTTAATTTTTTCTTTGTTTGCAAAACTGCCAATTTCCTGAGTACTGTTAGCAAAGATAATTGTATTGAAATTTAGAATTATTATAGTAGCAATAAAAACAAATGTGTACTTCTCCCCTGGTTTAACAGCTCAAATCTCTAAATTCTCTTCTGCTATTACCTTCTAAGTATGACAGAATAGTCAACCTTAGTTTTTAAAATGGGACCAATAAAGTAACCTGGGGACATTGATGAGACATAGATTTTCTCAGAAAAGAGCAACGTTCTTCCTTCCTTTCTGGAGCACTTTTCTACTGTGGTTGCTTTTTTACTGTTACCAGCTTGTCTGTCTTTGTTCCTCAGCACCGAGCCCTGCAAAAAGGAAGCACCTGCTGGAAATCCATGATCACCTCATTTATTTAAGTAATCATCCAGTACATGCTTATTTTCCCTATTAAAAATAAAAGTTTTCTGGGAGCCAGCAGTTAGTGTAATGGCTATGTCGCTGGACTCCCACATGGTCGACCGCGGTTTGCGTCCCGGACCTGGTGGCTTAAAACTCACGCCGGGCGCGTGTGCGTGCGTGCCCAAGATCCTGAGAGGAGAATGGAGGAGAAGGGATTGCAGCGTGGCCATCCCCCCTGGGGGGTGATTTCTCTCTTTCTGTCTCTATGTCTCTCTCTGTCTGTCTGGCAAGCGCACACGCCCTATAGCAAAAACCTCTCCAAAAAAAAAAAAAAAAAAGAAGAATAAATAAATTAAAGTTTTCTTACACATGTTTTTCTGGTTATACAAACATGCTCATTATTAGGCATTTCTAGAGTGTTTGAATTTTAATGTAAAATGTGCATGTCTTTCATAAATAAGCTCTTGAAGCTCACTAAATACTAAAGTCCAGCATCTAACTTCCAGATTTTTTCCCATGTATAGTCAAAATAATTTTTCTTACAAGAGTGGGCTGTCTTATACATTTAAAAGAAATGTAAGAAGATGTGTCTTATTCATGAGCAAAAGATGTGCACGTGCAAGAGAGAAGAACCCTTGACGGTCATGTCATGCTAGGATGGCCTTTCTCCAGTTCTCCGGCTTGTCAGGCTTTTAGGTGTCTGTGCACGGCTTCTGATGTGTATTCGGGCTGATCCGCGGATTGGAACCCATGGCTGGCCATGTGGCTTGCAGCACTAGAGTCCAGGTTGCTACCAACTGTGCCACCCTGCTGGGTCTTATACACATTTTAATGAAATCAAATAGATTTTAATAATCACTGTACACAAACATACATACAGATTCTTTTGCTCAACTATCTGAAAGCAAGTTGCAGGTATCATGACATTTTACTCCTAGTTTTACCCCTAATTATGTTAAGCATTTATATCCAAAGAATAAAGATGTTCTCTTATATAAAATCTCGGTACAATGATCACACTTAAAAATAAATTTAATAATATTTAATATGTGGTCCATAGTTCAGTTTCCTCGGTTGTCCCTCAAAATGTCTCATCGCTTTTTCCCCACGTTTATACATTTGACTTGGTCATCATGTTTCTTCAGTACATTTTAATTTTAGATGGTGACTTTTACAATTTTTGGTAGTTTTCATGACAATGACTTTGTTTTTAAAGAACTTAAGACCAGCTATTTTACAAAGCGAACCCAGTCCGGTCATTTAATTCAGAATACACCCAAATTGCAGAATATATGTTCTTTTCAAATGCAAGCAACGTTTTCCAAGATAGACATGTCCTAGGCCATTTGACGTAGCAAAGTGGCCCAAACATGATCTATGGCAGTGGTCTCAGTAAGTGGTGACACTCCTTGCCCCCTACCAGGGGGCGTAATGACAGTGGTTGGAGACTTGGTTGTCATGGCTACCATGTGGGAGTATTACTTGCTTCTATTGGGTAGAGGCCAGGGATGTTGCTAAGCAGGCTATAGTGCACAGGACAAACACCACAAGAATCGGGCCCAGAATGTCCGCAGTGCAGAGACTGAAAAACCCTGCTGCAAAAAGTAACAGCCGTGGGACCAGCAGTTAGTGTAATGGTTATGTCACTGGACTCCCATGAAGCCAACCGCAGTTTAAGTCCCGGGCCTGGTGGCTTAAACTCACGCCAGGTGCGTGTGCGTGTGCGTGCGTGCCCAAGATCCCAAGAGGAGAATGGAGGAGAAGGGATTGTGACGTGGCCATCCCCCCTGGGGGGGGGGTGATTTCTTGCTTTCTGTCTCTCTGTCTCTCTGTCTTTCTGGTGAGTGCACATGTTCTATATCAAAAACCTCTCCAAAAAAAAAAAAAAAAAAAAAAAAAAAACGTAGCAGCCATGCGGTCAGTTCTTGGTCCCCTCATCTGGCTCAGTTGTCTGCGTAACTGAATGTGGTGTATTTTGCTTGGTTACCTTTTGTCTCCCTGCTTCCTGGATGGTAAGCTCCATGGAAGAGGAACTTCGTTTTGTTCACTGCTGTGTACCCAGCACCAAGAGCAGCCTGCAGTAGTGCCATAAAGTTTCTTCGATGACTGTTGCCCAAGTGCAGCCTTTTGTACACTCATCACTACCGGGTCCTGCCCGTTCTCCATCCCAAACGGCCCTTTGACTCCTCTGTATTTCCTTGGGTCTAGGCATTTGCTTCCATATTCCTTGCTTAAAATAGTGAAATATCTACTACGAGGGCTCAGTCTTATTGAGCACTCCCCTATCCCTTGATCCTGGAACATAAAACCGTAAACTGATGGCACGCAGGTCTCAGTTGGGGCCCTGCCCAGCTCTTCAGCCTCATCTCCTCTCGCTCATCCTCTGTCTATCAGGGTCTCTGGAGCAAGCAGCAGAAGGTGCCACTGTCTCACTTGAGCAGGAATGGATGCTAACAGGACTTAGGGGACTTGGGAGTCAGACTGGAGGCCGGAGAACCAGAGGGATAAGAGCAAGAAACATCACAGATGCATTTCTGTTTGTTTTAAATGTAGAAAGGGTGGGTCCAGACTTTTCAGCGTTGTGACAGGGCCCAGACTGAGCATTGCTTTCATCTTGGCCATGTATGCTACCCCCGCCCCCCATGTATGCACATGCGTGTGTGTATGTGTTGAGTGCTGGAGTAAGGAAGTAGTAGCCTCTCTGTGCCAGTCATCACCTCCGAATCCATGCTCTCTGCCCCTCTTGGTGATTCTGGACCTTGGAAACATTTTCGCCTTGCCAGCGGGTGCAAGTTTAGGCTTTGTAGGGTGCTGGAGCTGTATGTGGCAAGGCGAAGGAAGGGGGTCTCTCTGGTATGTCTGTTCTTCCTTGAATATTGCAGCTCTCAGCAGAGTGTGATCTACTCTCGGGCAAGTTTTTCTGGTATCCCAGCAAGAAGCTTCTTGTAAACCAGACTCAGTACTCTTGGGGCCATTGCTATTCACTAGCTCCGTTAGGTGGGGTAGGCCCTGGCTGTTCCTATTCTATTTCTTAAGAGTTCTCTTTTACTTCTTTTAGTGTTAACGTGTTTCTAATTTAAATCACATTTTTCCCCCTTCAAGTTACTGGGGTGGTTTCTGATTGGACCGGACTGCTAACCTTTTCTTAGTTCTTGCAGTTAGAGGCAGGGTACTGTTGCCCATTAATAAATAACTGACAGGATGAGTCCTTCCCATAACGGGACTGGGGGTTGGGCAGCTGGAGAGATTCCTGTGCAACACGTCTCCAAATGCCATGCTGGTCTATGTCTCTCTCTGCACATGCTGTTGCCACTCTGGAACTCCCAGCATGCACTGCACTCCTCGCTCTGCTTCTGCAGCTCAGCTCAAACTGAGGTTTTCTGTGACCCCCTCCCCTCCCTGTAGAGGCCTCTTCTCCTTTGCTTCCACCGTGGTTATTCCATAAAGCGGTGTTCTCGCTTTGCTGTTGCTTGCTTGTCTGGGTGCCCACTTGGCAAACTCCTGACTGCAGACAGCCTCCTCTTTCCCCTGGGTCTCTTGATCACTCAGTGGGTGTGTGGCGTATGTGGGTGCACAGCCCAGTTCTGCACTGAGGAAGCACCTTTCTGAGGCAATGGGGCAACTCTTGGTGTTGGAAGAGGCTCTGTTCACCTTGAGGCATTTCTCAATTACCCGTCAGAAATCCTCCTGTGTACTTTACCAGGTTGGTATTGATTAACAGCCCAACTTAGTTCATTTTCATTTCTAGAAGTGCCTTTTTCTGCCAAGTCATTGAAAATAAAACAACATTAAGAGGAAATTTGTTCCCTTAGGGGTGTGGGAGCCGCGAGAGGGATCAGGGGTAGGACGCAGAGTGTGAAGGGTTGAATTGTGTCCCCCCTCCCAAAATTCATAGTTGAGGTCCCAACCCCCAGTATCTCAGAAGGTGGATTTATTTAGAAATAGGGGGCCAGTGGGTGGTATAATGGTTAAGGCACTGGACACTCCCACATGGTCGACCACAGTTTGAGTCCCTGACCTGGTGGCTTGCTTTCTCTCCTTCTCTCTCTCTCTGGCCAAACTTAAAACAAATAAGTGAATAAATAAAATTAAATAAATAATTCTATAAAGAAAAAAAGGAAGAAATAGGGTCACTGCAGAGATAATTAGCTAAGATGAGGTCAGCACATGTGCTTGCCACAGAGACAGAGAAAGTGAGAAACCATCCCCCCAGGGGGAATGGCCATACGGCAATTTCTTCTCCATTCTCTTCTCGGGATTTTGGGTATGCACACACGTGCCCAGTATGAGTTTCAAGACGTTGGGTCCAGGACTTGAACTGCAGTCAGCCATGTGGGAGTCCAGTCGGCAACCTACTGACCCCCAAAAGGGGAAAAAATTTTTTTTTAAAGTTTTTGCCTTAGGACATGCAAGGGCATGTGTGTTTGCCTGAGAGAGACAGAGACATGAGAGACACAGATTTACAGGCACAAGGAGAACGCTGTATGAAGACTGGAGTTAACTGCCACAAGCCAAAGAATGCCCAGAAACTGGATCCTGCCCTAACACCTTCAGAGGGAGCCTGACTCTGCCCACATTTCAATATCAGATTCCCAGAGTTCAGCACTGTGAGATGGTCAATGTCTGTTGTTTAAGTCATCCAATTCATGGCACCTGGTTATAACAGCCCTAGAAAATGTTTGTAGAGGGCGGGCCTGGATCTTCATAGTTTCTGGATATTTCCTTACTAGCTTCATAGTCTGTGAGGCTCTTGATTTCCTTTTGGTTATGAAAGTAGTTCTTGAGTCTCGCTGTCATTCTGTCCAGGCTTTGATACAACTGTCCCTGAGGAGCAGTTACGATGGAAGCTAGAAACCTGTATCCCGATGTGAAATTTGTGTGATTCCCTTCACACAGCGCTCCAGCTTGTCAGGATGTTGGGCATGTGCACATGCACTCAGCATCTTTTCAGGTCAGTGTGGGTCCACAACCGTGGCTGGCCATGTGGCTTCCTGCACTGCAGTTCAGTATGCTACCGCCACACCACCAATGCTGGGCCTCTTGCTTTTTAAAATGTGTTGTCAAACGGTGCCAACCAAACAAAATGCTTCCACGAGACCACCTGCTTACAGCCTCTGTATTAACGAAATAATGTTTTCAGAAGTTTTGTTAAAAGAGAAAAATTGGCAGGGAGAGGAATTGGTTGATAATAATAAAAGTCAATATTTATTGATTTGTTATGGTTTTTGCCATCAGGCATGTGTGCTCACTGAGAGGAGAGAGACAGAGACAGTGAGAGGAAAAGTGAGAAATCACCCCCCAGGGGGGTGGTCACATCACAATCCTTTCTTCTCCATTCTCCTCCTGAGATTTTGGA
Source organism: Tupaia tana (assembly GCA_026018925.1). NCBI lineage: Eukaryota > Metazoa > Chordata > Mammalia > Scandentia > Tupaiidae > Tupaia > Tupaia tana. The sequence goes on along the minus strand of JAKSZU010000005.1, from coordinate 47,225,925 downwards.
CAAGCATGTGCACATGCCTGGCATGATTTTTCAAGCTGCCAGGTCTGGGATTCAAAACCATGATCAGCCATGTGGGGGTTCAGTGCCTCACCCACCACGCCACCTGCTGGCTTCACAAAAACCAATATTTATTAAGCACAGTATAGAGTGTTTCAACTATGTAATCTTGTTTAATCCTCATTATAACCTTGGGAAGTGGTTCTATGAGTGCCCACGTATTACAGATGAAAGAAATCATAGAGGGCCATGACCTCTAACCCAAATCATACAGCTAGTGAATGGTAGAGCCAAGGCCCAAACCAAGGGCCGTCTGATTCCAGGGCACACGTGCCTTTGCTTCCATGACCCTGGATTTGACCAAGGGTCATTATTTCTCCTCTCTTGGGATGTGACAAAAGGATATTGGAGAATGGGGTTGCAAGGATGTATTGGGGCTGGGTCTTGGAGACCCATAGGCTTGGGATGACTTAGACTTTGCTGAGATCCACTCAGGAGCTTTTGTCTTTGATGAGGAAAAGGTTCTGTGCATGTGGAGCATAGGTACATTTTAACCGGAAACTGAATCTGATCGTGGCGAGCCATGCTGCTGCAATATTTAGGGCTTATTGCCTTATAACAAAGTAACTGTGTTGGCCAATGACACCTCTCACCAGCAAGCTGTGATTGTCAACAGTGGAAGTGTGTAACACCCTACCCAGACAGACTAACTATCCTAGTGCCACCTCAGCCTCTCAGCTGGTGATTCGGGGGTGACCACAAGACATTCGCTGAAGGTTGGTGGCATCAGTGGGAGATCAGCATGGGAGATGGGCCCTGAAGAAGCGTTTGGTGGTACTGTTTATAGCAGTGAATGGCTAGTTGCTAGGCTGGTCAGGGAAGAAGGGGTTTTCTATACTGTCTTAGTTGAGACAACCAACTCCAAATCTACCCTTTTGCTTTACTTGAGACTCTCAAGCTGGACCTTCCAAACACTTTTTCATTGCCAGTTGTGCAATGAGAGGCTTTGTAGGGTACTGGGTTATACATCAAGGTAGAGGGAAGTTTGTGGATGTCCTGGGGATGTTTAAAAGGCCCCATGTCAGGTGCTACACAAGTTAAGTTTCGAGAAACTACTGCCCTTCTCTATGCTCGGGCATCAGCTGGAAGCCAAGTTTACAGGACATATGCCCCTTTCTTAGGGAGAGAATCCATACTGGATTTGACCAAGGGTGATCTCCCATTCAAGCAGGAACAGCCAGAAACCACCGGGGTCTTTTGAGAGAGACTGGGAGACAAAGCCATGTGAGCTGAGTTGCAAAGAAAACATGTTCTAGGACAAGGTGAGTGTCACAGACATGCTACCCAGAAAGTTGTCCAGAGATCTGTGGGCCTACCACGCACCAGTCCTTTCTGAGATCTGTGGTATCTTCTGTCCAGATCGGTGTTCTCCTGTCCAGAGATTACACATTCCCCCCTTTTCTTTGGCTATTTGAACTGATGACTCTCAACAAGTGGCCCAAAGTGCCCCGGTTACTAGAGGGTCTTTTGGGCTCCTAGCTGGCCCCTTGTTTGGGGTCTCCCAATGCCCTGACAGAGGTGGGAGAGGGGGTGTTTGTGATGAGGTCAGGGTTGGTGAAGGCCTCCTGGGACAAGGCAGAAGTTGGGGATCCAGGAGCGGAGCCACATCTACTCTCCACTCTCTTAGATTCAGATTGGAGTGTTGTACCCTGGGGAGGTTGTCCACATGCTCAAAGCCAGGAGGAGTGGCTTGACTCCCCAAGGGCGATGCAGAATTTGTGTGGAGTCGGCAGCAGCTTGGTAGCTGGGACTGGCCTCCAGGCTTCCTTGGAGTTGGGTAGGGGTGAACGGGGATTACATGTTAGAGTGGAAGAGGTAGTTGGTAATGGAGAGACCTCGGGCCTTTCAGATGTCCTGGGGTGGGAAGTCACAAAAAATTCCATATTGTGATCAGAGTGATATCACTTTGCAGTGGCTAGGCCGGAATGCCAGTCTTTACTCTCACTTACTGGTTCGTGATCCTGACCAAGTCATTTAACCTCTCTGAACCCTGGGTCTGAAGAAAATACCCTAGTCTCAGGGCCTCAGGAGGTAGAAATGGCACTGAAGCTGTACCAGAGCACTACGCACTAAGCACCAAGCTGGGTCAGCCTGCTTTGTGGTCCAGGCTCAGTGAACAGTAGTATCATGAAGAGAAGGACCTGAGAAGGTGTCTGTAGGTCCAGGGAAATGCAGACACTCAGCCTTACCTAAGAGATGCACATCTGACAGATACGTCCCTGGAGCCAAGCTAAAAATAATAGTGAAGGGCCAAGCTAAAAATAATTGGAGTGGCATTTACTGAGTGGTTTCCATGGGCCAGGCACTGTCCTAAGGACTCTACATGCATAAACTGATTTAATACTCCCAACTAGGGGCGGTGGATTCTATTTCCAGGCCCATTTTACAGATGAGGAAACTGAGGCATAAAGCTACTTGCTTGGGGTTAAGCCAATAAAGGGAAAAGCGGGGGTTTGAGCAGACCATCTCTGCTCAGAGTCAGGCAAGTACTGAAAGCTGCAAGAAAACTTCTGTAGAGCAAATGACAGAGGAGCACATAGGCCAGGCACTCGCATGTATTCCTGGGAAACCACCACCCGCTTCTGATGCTGGCTACTGTCCCTTCTGATTCAGTCACAGATTTTGTCATTCCCCCCAAAATTTACTTTTACTTTTTTTTTTTTTTTTCATGCCAAGGAGCTTGGATAGGTCCCAAATTACAAACGAATTCTCAAGCAGTGTAACAGGTCTTTGGGGTTTTCTGCGAAGCTCTAGATGACCTTGCTTCCCAAGACACTCAGTGGATACCAGAGGAACCTCAGGATAAGTTGGTGACGGCCCTAAAACTGGAATCGAAACTTCTTCTTCTTTGGACACATGTTCATTAACAACATCTCGGCAGCATCCTGGAAGTTTTCCAAATCATAGGCAGTCAGGAAATTCAGGATCTTATTCATTTTCCCCAGAAGGACCTGGATCTTCTGGGCTGTTGGTCTGGGATCCACCTCCAGGATTGGTTTCTTCTTCATTTTACTCAGCATATCTGGGATTATGAACTGTGGGGATTCACAGAGGAGAGGTGAGGACCAATGCAGCCCAGGCACTGTGCCCCCACCCCTCGGATCAGACTCCTTACTACATGATTGAAGCTTTCCTGGGAGTTCTACCCCTGAGGTCAAAGCTCTTCTCCCAGCCCTACCAACTGCCACCTTTCTGCTGTCTCCCGAAATACACTCACTGACTGGTGCTTGTGGACTATGGTGACATGAGCTGAGGCCACACCCAAGGCTGACCCACCAGAGAGAAACCAGCACTTGCACACTGGCATAGCCTTCCTTCCAAAGGCTGTGCTGTCCTGGGGTATTGTGCGTCTCACCCGCGGGTCCCCTCACGGGCTGGCTGACCTCACAGTGTTTGCCTGCCTGCCCCACCTCCCCCTTGGGCTCCTTGGAGTGTATCTGGGATTTGTTAAGGTGATGCTTTGCCCTGGGGAAGCAACATCTATGTCAAAGTCTGCCTTGGTTTATAGCCTATAGAAGGGCAAGAAAAGAGCCTGTTGGAAGAAGAAAGATAAAGGATAATGCCAGTATGTTCCATTTTTATGAAATATCTTCACATCGAGGGTCTTACTGAAGCTGTACCAGAGCCCTTGTCCATCGTACAGAGACCATAGGCTCAGACAGTAGAAGTAGGGGGTCTGGGCATGGAAAGGCACGCTCTTCTTGGGACCTCCTGCAGTCACTGCCTGGCTGTCTGCTTCCTGTCACTCTGGCTGGTCACATCTGTGCTGCTCTGCTTCTTTTGGGATCTATCCTGCCCTGGTGCAGCTCCCCTCTGTACCCCAGCTTTCCAGGGCCATCGGGCCTCCTGGGCTCTGCCCATGCTGGTCCTTCACCGGCCCTTTGTGGGTACGGTCTTCCTTTCCTGGCCTCTCTTTCTCAGGGGAACCTCATGGCTGTTCAAAGACTGGTACCCCAGGCCCTCATGCCCTCTACAGCCCCAGCTGCCACTTTTAGCAAGCCACCATATGCCAGGGGTGCAAATAGGTGGCTCAGGAGCAGTGTGCTGGCCTTGTTCCCTCTCTACCTAGGTTAATTGTTCTGAGAAACCCAGGGCAGGCAAGGCTGTTGGGCTGTGGTCATTCAGCCTGTGAGATAGCAGGCCTTACCAGCAAGAGAACCCAGGGCGACCAGCTGGCCAGGCCTGCCAAAACTTGCCCAGCTGGAGCACTCCAAGTCCCATTCCTGAAAACCCACTCAGTCCTGGGCAAACTGGGTGGCTGAGCACCCTAAACTACTACCTTCATTCTTCTCCTCTTATACATAATTCTCATACAGCTTAATTCACCAGAGTCTGCTATTTGGCTGCTTCCTCTACAGCCCACTTGTCCAGCTGCCTTACGCCTGAGAGGCAAGTCTGTCTGTCTGTCTGTCTATCTCCTCTGGTAGACCTGTTTCCAGAGTGCCTCTCTGGCAGGGTCTGTGAACGGAGTCTTCGTTGGGCAAGGGGCAACAACAGGGTCTTGTTTAAGTCTTACCGGGGCACCAGTGACTCCCTTATATTTCTTCATGACTCTGGATCTAGAAAGTTCTCAAGAGCCCAATTCCTTCCCTGACTGCAGCCAGAACTCCAGGGAGTCCAGACTCACCGTTTGTAGTGGGATGAACTATGCTGTCCAAGATATGGCCACACCCTACCCCCCAGTGCTTGTACCTGCCCCCTTACTGGGATTTAGGGCCCATGCTGTTAAGGATCTCAGGAAAAGACCATCCCGGATTCAGGGTGGGCCAAGGAAGGATCTCTATTAGAGCCTTCAGAGGAGGCCCCACCTTAATTTCAGACTTGAAGCCTCCGGAACTTGCGGGAATAAACTGCTGCTGTTTCAAGCGCCCCGTTTGTGGTGAGGTGCTCTGGCAGCTCTAGGGAATGCGTGTGCTGTTGCCACCTTCCTGCCCATCTAGGCAGTGCGCCCAGACATCTGGGTGACTCTCTGTTTTGAGATGGATATGTCTGGGGAGGAGAGGAGAGGACACCAGTGGCAGGGCTGGGGACATGGAGTTCCCTTGGTGTTTGGCCTACCCTCCAACAGGGTTGGTGTGTCACGTGAGATAACACTTGTACGCATCTTTTTTTCTGTCAGGCTCACAGCTCAAGCGCTTTGGGGTGTCAGTTTCCTCAGAGCCCAATCTCAGCGCTGGGAAGTTACACGAATGTATTTGTGTATGCTTAAGCATCAGGTAATGAACATGCCCTTGTTTTTCTATGGTATAGCATGATATAGAATGTGGCATGGACAGGCCAGGCCAGCTCGTGGGCAGGTGGGCATCCCCACCCCATGGAGGGCCTGGGGGCATTGAGACCTTACCTTGTACTTGGTGCCCATGTTTATACAAACTTGCTTTTGGTCGTGCGCGAAGCAGAAGATGATATTATCCTGGCTCTTTATTTGTACCTGGATGTACTGGTTGATTTTCAGGAAGATGGGTTGGATGGGAGGTGCGTGGACGTGGAGGTTCAGATTCCACCAGTTCCAGGCCTTCAGGCGCATGTTGTGGGGGAAGTAGTAGCCCAGGTTGCGGCTCAGGCTCAACCTAGATGGACGAGGGGTGTCAGGTGGCCTCAGTGCTCAGCCCCAGCGCCTGCGGTGCAGCCCTCCTCAGCAGAGCAGGGCTCTGGCCCTCCTCCCTGCTTCCTTCTTTTTCTCTTTCTTTGCCCACAGAAAGGCCAAGGAGTCTTAGCAGATGGGAGAAGTTCCAACAAGGAAGGCCGACCCAAGACTGGTGCCGCCTTCAGCCCCTGGCGCCCTCTGCTTTCAGCTCCTGGTGGCGCCTGCCCTTGACCTGCTGATGGCTTTTACCATGCTCCTCGTGCCTGGGAAGGTCTCCACACTAGGTGGTCTGGCTGGCACCTGCTTCTGCTGTAGGTCTCAGTGCAATGTCATCTCTGTAGAGGGCCTTGCCTACAAAACTCTTCATTTCTACTATGTTAGTTTTCTCCATAGACTTTACTAATTCAGTCAGTTCTTGTTATGTGCAGTAGTCGTGTTCCATAAAATCATCCATTTAGTGACAAATGATCCCATAGCTCTTAGGGGAAACATGCAACATACATACGTGCACACATGCACACGTTGACTATCCGTAACTTACTTTAAGTGTTGGTGACCAGAAGTGTTTCAGATTTTGGATATTTTTACATGTTGAAATATTTGCACACACACACACACACATATATATGCACACATATGTATATGTATATATGCACATATATACACATATATGTGCATATACATGTATAGGTGTATATATGTGTATATATGTATATATATGTATATAAGTGTGTGTGTATGTATGTGTGTGTGTCTATCTATCTATCTATCTATCTATCTATCTATCTATCTATCTAAAACTATATATATGGAATGGGACCCAAGTCTAGCACAAAATTCATTAGTTTCATATATACCTTATACATATACCCTGAAGATAATTTTTTAAAAGTTCATGTATTTATTCATGAGAAAGAGAAGAGAGGTATCCTTGACAGGGCCTTGCTATGATTTCTCCTCAGCCTTCCAGCCGGCCAGGGTCATGCCTGGTGTGTTCGGGTCGACCTGGGATCCCTCCCACATGGCTCTGGTATTGTTCAGTGATGCCCCACCGCCTACACCAGTGTGACCGGGCCTGAGGGTAGTTTTCTATTATGTTTTGCACTTTAGTGTTTTGACTCAACCTACCATATCACCAGCCTGTCCGAAACTTATACATTTTTAAAACGTTTTGACTCTTCTGTAATAATAATTAGCTTAAAACATAGGCACATTGAATAGCTGCACAGAAAAAGCATACTGCTTTAACAGTAAACTTTTTTTTTTAGTAAGTATTAGTTCATCACAAAAGTCCCGACAACCCAATAGGAGGAACACACTCTAAGCAATAAAAGGTCAAATGTGAAATTTTCCACTTGTGTCACATAGGTGCTCAAAAAGTTTAGGATTTTAGGACATTTTGGATTTTGGATGTTCAATTTAGGGATGCTCAACCTACACACACAACACACACACACACACACACTTACATAGATTACTATAATCTTAAATCCTAAAAAGAGCCCATCCTGGTAGTTTCTATTTTCCTTATTTTACTAAAGAAAAAATGAGTCCCAGAAGTGTTTTGTGACTTTCTGAGGCCACGTAAAAGCCTAGAGCTGGGGTCAAGCCTGTCCACGTGGCGCCAGAGCTCCGTGCACTCTACTGCCCTGTCTCCACGTCTCTGTGCTCTGGTCGTCTCTAAGAGGCTGAAACCAGAAGGCAGAGTGTCGCCTTGTCCCACTTCGTCTGAGGACGTGCACGTGGGGTAACTCGAAATTTTCATGTTTCTTAGCAGCCTGTGACCCTGTGTGAGGTATGTCTACAGTCTAGTGCTGCCAGACCTCTCGGTCACTGATGGCGTGCACACAGGACAGGCACAGTCACAGTCACAGTCCTGACATTGTAGAGTGACAGCACTCACGTGTCCGAGCTGATGGTGGAGTACGCAGGTAAGTCACATGAAAGCATAACACATACATCATGTGCAGTACTTGGTACTTCGCAATGAGGATGCATAATTATGTTACCAGGCCACATTTTTACTGTTTAGCGTGTGCTCCTCCTTTTGGGTTGTCAGGACTTTTGTGACAAACCAATACTTAAAAAAAAGTTTACTGTTAAAGCAATATGCTTTTTCTGTGCAGCTGTGCAATGTGCCTATGTTTTAAGCTAATTATTGTTACAGAAGAGTCAAAAGGTTTTAAAAATGTATAAGTTTAGGGGCCAGGAGGTGGGGTGGTGGTTAAGGTGCTGGACTCCCATATAGCCAACTGTGGTTCAAGTCCTGGACCTGGTGGCTTGCTTTCTCACTTTCCCTTTCTCTCTCTTTGGTCATATTAAATAATAATAATAACAAAAATAAATAAAATTAAGTAATTCTTTAAAAAATTTATAAGTTTATGAAGTAAAAAATGATAGTAAATTAAGTTTAATTTATTATTAAAGAAAAATATGTTTTCTGAATTTACCATGGCCTAAGTGTACAAGGTGTCTGAATCTACAGCGGTGTGCAGTAATACCCTCAGTCTCACATTCACTCACCACTCCCTCACTGGTCACCCAGAGCAACGTCTAGTCCTGCAAGGTCCATTCTTGGCAAGTACCCTACAGAGGTGCAGGGTTTTTGATCTCTTATGATGTACTTTGACCGTATGTTGTCTATGTTCCGACGCTTTCAGACACACAGATACTGACCATCGTGTTACCGTTTCCTATGCTGCTCGGTGACATGCCCCATGGGTCTGCTGCCTAGGAGCAGGAGGCTATGCCATATGGCCTTGGCGTGTCACGGGCTCTTCCATCTGGGTTTGTATAAATGTACTCTCTGATGTTCACACCACAACGAAATCACCTTGTGATGCATTTCCAGAACATGGCCCCCCCTCTAAGCTATGTATGACGATATAGGGGCACGACTGTATTCCTCCTGGGAGCCATCTGTCAGTGTCGGGTAATTCACTGTTCTTGGCCACAGAAGAACTCTGAACTCCCGTAAGTGCCATGCATAGTGAGAATCGGCTGTGTGGTCTACCACCTAGTCTCCCCATGACACCATCAGTTTCTGGGGGGGACAGGGGCGACATGCCTGTTACCCTGCCGGGGTCCAGCTGCCCAGGCCTGTTCTGGCATCATGCAAGTGGAGAGGAGATTGTTTCTCTCTCCTCTCACAGGCCCTATGCTCTATGGATTTGCCTTCCCCTTGAGCCTGGCCATGCCATTCTTAAGATGTTTTACCTTGGACAAGTTTCTTAACTTTTCTTTTTTTTTTTTTTTTTTTTTTTTGGAGAGGTTTTTGCTATAGGGCGCGTGCGCTCGCCAGACAGACAGAGAGAGACAGAGAGATAGAAAGCAGGAAATCACCCCCCAGGGGGGATGGCCACGCCGCAATCCCTTCTCCTCCATTCTCCTCTTGGGATCTTGGGCACGCACGCACACGCGCCCGGCGTGAGTTTAAGCCGCCGGGTCCGGGACTTGAACCACGGTCGACTACGTGGGAGTCCAGTGACATAGCCATTACGCTAACTGCTGGTCCCAAGTTTCTTAACTTTTCTGTACCTCAATTTCCTCAACTATAAAACGCAGATAATAAAGCACTTTACTCACAGGGTTGTGTGGGGATTACATGCCTATATATAAATAACTCAAAAAACATTGGACTTCCCTTATTATATTGACAGGAAGGAGGGCATTGGGCAGGGAGCAGATGTCCAGCTGGCTTTATCTCAGTAAATGGCTTCCATTAGTGTTTACGCTAGGCCATATCCCACGTCCAGAATTAAGAGATTGTCCTCTGCCTGGATTTCCCAGCTCTGGATGAAGGCTCCCATTGGAAGATGGGACCTAGAAGTCCCAGAAATGGTCGTAATCTGAAGGCTCCTGCTCAGGGGGTGTGAAGACCTTGCTATGAAGTCAGTAGAACCCAACCATCAAGGACCCCAAATTTAAGCAGATCTGGGGTCCTTAACGACTCCTGGTCTGAGACTCTCTGGGTGAAGTGGGAGACAGTGCTTGGCTTTAGTTTCTGCATACCCAGAAAATGACAGCCATGCCTTCTGTTGGGTTGTCAGAAAAGTCATGATGCACTTCTGCATAGAAAAACATAGAAAAATTACGTCAAGACTTTTCCGACAACCCAATGCTTTCTCTGAGGAAATGGAAATCAAAAAAATGACCCAGGAAATTTGAAGTCCTTGAAACACCTTGGCCCTGAGTTCTTTCCAGTGCCCGAGGCACCATGGAGGAGCTCAGAGTTGGGGCTGCAGAGACAGAGGAACCAGAGAAGCAGCTGTGGAAATTCCCAGCAGGTAGGGCCAGGGGCCCTGGCCAGGCAGTTTTGCATTCCCAAATGACTTGAGGGTCTTTTATACAAAATCTTCTCTCAGTGGCAGTGAGATTGTAGTTCTGATGAGTCCCTCAGGACTGATCTCTGCCATTGTGGGTCACAATCCCTTCTCCTCCATTCTCCTCTCTGAACTTTGGGCATACAGGCACACGCGCCTGGTGTGAGTTTTCAGCCACCGGGTCTGGGAATTGAACTATGGCTGACTACATGAGAGTCCAGCGACATAACCACTATACTACCAGCTGGGCTCGGTACGAGTTCTCTCTAAGGTAATTCTTACAAGGTTTGACTCTGAAGATGAAACCAGTAGAACATGGCCACTGTGAGTTCATGATTGCTATTTTACCCTTGGGAAAGCAGTGATGTGGTATGACACTGTGCCTTCTTTGGGGCAGGGGCCTGTCCTCCTATGCCACCATACTATCCATTTTCCCCTTTCCAACACATAGGAGTCGAGGGAGAGAAGGAAAGAAGGCTGCCCAGATTGGAAATCAACCTTCCACCATACCACTTCTCCTCAACGGGGATGTTGGGGATTCATGACCCAAGCTTACCAGATATCTCTGTCTTCATCATAGAAGGTGGCATGGCCAGAGTTATTGACAAGGGCCCGAATCCATGCTTCTCCACTGTCTTCCAGAATGATGTATGTGAAACTTTCCACATTTACGCTGAAGATGAGCATAGCCAGGTTCCCTGATGGATAACTGGGAGGTGGTTAAGGCACAAATAGTCCTTTGGGATACCCAGGGAAAGGCAGGGCCCTGCCTCAGTCCACCCCCAGCCACACTCCAGCCCCGATTCACAGACTTTCTAGGTGTTAATATGTCCATGTGAGTGTCCCTATACTCCTTTGGATACTATATCTGGCCTGTCCCATCAGGAAAGAGAATTTGGAAGATATTCTCATTGCTGTAGAGAATTACTTTTCCATAACCTTGGTGGTCCTGGAAAGAAGAGAGAAAAGCCTTTGAAAAATGTAAAAAGTGCACAGGTTCTACTGTCTTACTCCAGGGTACGGCATGGTCCCTAGAGTGCTTTGACCTCATCTATTTGCTCAAAGTCTCTGCCTACGTGCCACTCCACCCACGACTCCCGCCACTTTGCTGAGGATGCTCAGAGCTTCAATTCACTTGTCTATAGAGTGAGGAGGCAGTACTGGATTCATGGAGTATGTGTGTGCTGATGTAGATTTTAAACTAGCATTTTGATCAGATTAATGGTTATTGAGTGTATTCGTTTTCTATGGCTGCCGTAGCAAACTACCATAAACTGAGTAGCTTAAAACTACAGAAATGTATTTCTTGACCTCTGGAGGCAGAAGCCTGAAATCAAGGTGTCAGCAGGGTTGGTTCCTTCTGGAGACTTTGAGGAGGAATCTCTTTCATGCTTCTTTCCTCGCTTTTTGGTGATAGGCAGTGATCCTTGACATCATGTATTCTTGGTTTGGCTACAAGATCTCTGGCTTGTAGACGCATGCACCACTCCCTCTTTGTTCCCTTCTTCATATGTGGTCTCTGTATTTTCACACTGCTGTCTTCTTATAAAGACATTAGTTGTATTGTAACAAGTTCTATCTTCCAAGAGCCTGTTTCCACATAAGGTCACATTCTGAGGCACTAAGGGTTAGGACTCCAAGTACATCTCTTAGAGGGGACACAATTCAACCCAATAATTGGTATATTCATGTTTTTATTTTTTTTTTCTTGTATCAGTTTCAGTGACTTGTATTTTTCTAGGAAGTTGTTCATTTTATATAAATTTTCAAATTTATTTTCATAAAGAGTTTAAGTTGAGATCAGCAGATGGTGTAATGGTTACATTGCTGGACCTCCATATGATTGACCGTGGCTCAAGATCTAGACCTGGTGACTTAAAACTCACACTGGGTGTGTGCATGCTCAATATCCTGAGAGGAGAATGGAGGAAAAGTGATTGCAGTGTGGCCATCCCCCCTGGGGGTGATTTCTTGCTTTCTGTCTCTTTCTCTCTTTCTTTCTGGTGAGCACATGTGCTCTGTAGCAAAAATATCTCTTAAAAAAATAAAGTTTAAGTCATATTTTTTTTTTCAAATAAGTATTTTATTTAACTTTATTTATTTATTGATTTTAACTTGACCAGAGAGAGAGAGAGAGAGTGAGAGAGAGAAAGTGAGAAAGCAAGCTGCCAGGTCTGGGATTGAACCGTGGTTGGCCATGTGGGAGTCCACACCACCTTTTAACCACCACACCACCTGCTGGCCCACTAAGTCATATATTTTTAAAAATCATTCTCTGCTGTCTCTATAATTACATACCTGTTTTCATGTTTCTTTGTAATATTTACACCTTCTCTTTATTTTTTTCTGGATCAACCTTGCCAGAAAATGTGCCTATTTTATGAGTCTTTTCAGAGAACTAGATTTTATTCATATATGTTATTATTTGTTTGTTTTTGGTTGTATAATTTCTATCATTTATATTCTTCTACTTTCATAGGTTGTGTTATTCTATTTTTTTTAAATTCCTTGACTTGAAGGCTCATTTATATATTTAAAAATTTTTTTCTTTCTTCTTCTCCACAATCTTCCTCCTCTTTTCTTCTTTATTTATTTAGTTTAAAAAAATTCATGATCAAAAGTGTGCACATGCACAAGAAAGAGAATACAACATACACAAGAAAGAGAATAGGACAAAGAGACCCTCTACAGAGGTCAGTCATGCCGTGATCCCTGTCCTCCAGTCCTCCAGCCCACCAGGATCCTGGTCAAGTGTATGTGTGCCTGGCATGTTTGCAGGTTAACTGAGCTGAGGGCTCAAACTGTGGCTGGCTTATGGCTTCCAGCCTTGCAGCATGGTATGCTATCAACTACATCACAGGGGCCGGGCCTCTTTTTTAATAAAAGTATTTAAAATTGGTATGATTTGAATGTGTTCCCCCAAAAGCTTGTGCTGTAAATTTAATACTCAATGCAACAGTGTTGAGAGATGGGCCCTCATGTTCAGGTCATGAGGGCTCCAAACTCGTGAATGGTTTAATGCCAGTTATAAGAGGACTTGAAGCTTAGCATTCCATCTCTTGCTCTCTCTTGCCTTCTCTGCCCTTCTACCATGGATGATGTAATAAGAAGCCTCTTGATGTGGCCCCTAGATCTTGGTCTTCCCAACTTTCAGAACCAATATATTTCTGTTCATTATAAATTACCCAGTCCATAGTATTCTGTTATAGCAGCACAAAACAGACTAAGACAAAAGCTGTAAAATCTTGTTTTAACTGTTTCTTAAAAATGTCGATTTTTAAAAATTTTGACTGCCTTCTAAATATTTTCGAATTTCCAATGTGATTTTGTTTTTAACAGGTTATTTGTAACAGTGTTCTTATATTTGCCAATGGATAAAATGCTTTCGGTTATGTCGTTACTAGTGAAAGTGAACTGGGGAGAAAGAACATAGTCTATATATTGGCTCTTTCGTGTTTGCTATTTGCTTTGTGGCCTAACGTGATCAATCATTGCAGTTGTTTTGTGGGTACTTGAAAAGAATGTACGTCCTTTGATGGTCTCCTGTTCCCACGTTGGCATTAAAATCCAAGCCTCTGAGTTGTCAAAACACATAATTGTACTTCTCCATCATACATGCACCCCTCACCTACCCTGACTCACACTCTCATCTTATGATTTTATAATTTTCTCTTGTGTCTGGTATTGGTTATTTCCCTTACTATACATTCTCTGTGTTTAAAAGGATGTGCTTATGTTTTATGTCAATTCTCAGGTGTCTGTAGCAGGAAAGATTTTCAGGTCATCTAATATCCCACATTAATCTAACTAGAAGTCAGATCAGTGATTTTCAAACCATTTTTATTTTCATTTTTTAAAAGGAACAATGGTTTATTTTTTTAATTAAGTGGCTAAGCTGCTAAATCTTAAGGCCTCAACAAATGTTGCATCCAATAATTTTCACTGAAACTAAGACCTACTATTTTGATTATTCTAGGTAAACAGCAATTTCATTTCTCCAGTGGTTTCCATTTGTCAAACTGTTTGACAGCTTAACATGGTGGGTATGCCTTTAGGGGGTTTTATCAGATGGAGCTTATATATAGTGCAACAGTTGTAGATAATTTTTTATTGAAAGTCCATCCAGGGGCCAGATAGTGACACAGTGATAATGCAACTTGGATATAAAGTTTCAGTTAATACAACTGGACCCACATGGGAAGGTCTGGGTCTATAACGGGAGGTTTTCTTCTACTTGCTGGACAACGGATGTGTGCCTGTGATCCAGGCTTCCTGAGGCTGACTTTGGGTCACAGTATGAAAATCCTGTTGGGGATACCTCTCTCCCTCTCTCTCTCATGGAAGAAAAAAATAAGTAAACTTAAAAAGAAATGGCAAGGGGACCAGCAGTTAGCGTAATGGCTATGTCACTGGATTCCCACGTAGTCGACCACGGTTCGCGTCCCAGACCTGGTGGCTTAAAACTCATGCCGGGCGCATGTGTGTGCATGCCCAAGATCCTGAGAGGAGAATGGAGGAGAAGGGATTGTGGCATGGCCACCCCCGCTGGGAGGTGATTTCTCATTTGCTGTCTCTCTGTCTCTGTCTGTCTGGCAAGCACATGCGCCCTATAGAGAAAACCTCTCAAAAAAAAAAAAGAAATGGCAAGTCCATTATCAGGACTTCACAGTCATGGTGGCCAAGGAGTCCAATTTTGGTTGCCAGGTCTTCATTGCTGAAGATGATAGTCCTAAGATTCCACAGACAGTTTTTGCATCATTTAAATATATATATTTTTTTAGTTTAATTATAATTTTTTCATATAACAGTTCTTAAAAATCATGAATGAATCACTAGCTGTCCCAGTTTGCTAGAACATTCCCAGTTTACCAGTCAAAGTTCCAAGTCCTGTAAATACCACTCTCCCAGGCATCTCAGGATGAATGCTGGCCTTCCCAGAAAATCATTCTTTCTGAAGTTCTCCACTTCAATTCCATTTAATTACAAGTTGAATAACACTTTTATTATTATTATTTTTTATATTACATTTAATCACATATATCTTTATGGTGTATAGCATTTATTTTAATATAATTCTTTTTTTAATGAATCAGGGCAATTTTAACATAAATTTTGTTGGCTCATGTTACATCCTGACAGGGATTTTAGAATGCAGTTTAACAATTTCAAATTTATTCTCAATAAGTGTGACTCTGAAAAGAGCTGCAGTAAGAAACAGAGTATTTCTATTGTGCCTTCAACTTACTAAAACATTTGTGGTTCTTTCCTATTTAACAGCTACTACTGTATGCAATGTACTGAAGAGCTGATGTTTTCAGGTTTTACTCCTCTTTTTGTGACTTCTTTAACACAGTCCAAAAAGCAGGTTTCTGTAAGTTTACTGTAGGTTCTAAGAAATTCCTGAAGTTGTTGGGGACCAGCAGTTGGCGTAATGGCTATGTCGCTGGACTCCCATGCAATCGACCATGGTGCGAGTCCTGGACCCGGTGGTTTAAACTCACACCAGGTGTGTGTGCGTGCGTGCCCAAGATCCCGAGAGGAGAATGGAGTAGAAGGGATTGCGGCGTGGCTATCTCCCCACAAATCACCCCCAGGATGATTTCTCGCATTCTGTCTCTCTGCCTCTTTGTCTTTCTGGTGAGTGCACGTACTCTGTAGCAAAAACCTCTTTTTCTTAAAAAAATCAAACAAACAAAAAAATTCCTTAAGTTGTTCAATCTGATGAGATTCTGGTATTTGTGCAGCCATATTCTTCTGATATGTTTGTTAGTCAGATTTTATGATGCATGAGTTTTCTTCCTGTTCCAGAAAAATAGTTGTTTGACCTTTGCTTCAGTGTCTGCAGTGAGGCCAGATTTCTTACGTAAGCACAGGCTCTCACACCTGACAGCAGCATGTGACTGCGGCGCTGCACTGCCAGCTGCACCTGGGAGCAGAGGATGGGCTCAGGGTGGACACAGCAGCTGTTGGATGGACTTAAACTATCTTCTTAAACTGTTGGTGTTTCTTTTTAACTGATGATTTCACCTCCAGATCAAGTATTTTTTTTTTAAAGTTTATTTTTCTCTTCCATGAGCAAGTGAGAGAGACAAAAAGAAAGAAAGCAGGAGAGAGAGAGAACTCCTCAACAGGGTCTTTTTTTCCTCAAAAATTATTTTATTTAACTTTATTTATTTATTTATTTAAATTTGACCAGAGAGGGACAGAGTGAGAGAGAGATAGGGAAAGTGAGAAAGCAAGCCGCCTGGTCTGGGACTCAAACCATTGTTGACCATGTGGAAGTCCAGTGCCCTTAACCACCAGGCCACCTGCGGGCCCCTCAATAGGGTCTTATGTTGTGCTCCACTCCCAGCTTCAGCCAGCTCCAGACTATGGGTACACATACACCAGGTATAGTCAGGGAGGTCTTCAGATGTGAACCTGAAACCTTCCTATGTTGGGTCATCCTCGCAGAGTGTATTGTTTTCCTGCTGTGCCACTGTCTGCCCCTCAGACTATTGTGAACAGTTGAAGAATCCTTTGTTCAAAGTAAGATTACACTACAGTGCCAAAATCCAAGGTAAGATAAAGACACAGGCCTTGTTTGAGGGGAAGTTGCCTGGGGGGGGCCGTAGGCACTGCCTTTAAATATCCAGGAGCCTGGGGTAGAGGCTGGTGGAGGGTGACATCAAGACGTGATGATGATTACATAACAAATCTACGAGCTCCCTCCTATAACTAGCACTTTACTAAAAACATCTTTGCTTCTACAATACAAGGACCCTACAAAGTAAGAAATATCATTAGCTCCATCGAAGAGATACTATAAAACTTTGCAAAATAATCAAGTAAGAAAAGGGCCAGACTTTAGCAATCTGATCCCTGAGCTGCAGGTGTGGCTACCATCAATCATTAAGCTTCTGGTCACCACCAACATTTAGTCTACAAATCACTGCTCTTGTCTTTGTTTGTTGTTGTTTTTAAATCCAGAAAAGTACTTTTTTAAAAAAAATTAATTTTATTGGCAACTAAAAATGGTACTTATTTATGATATTCAACATGATGTTTTGCTCTATGTAACACTATGGAATGGCTAATGACGCTACTTAAGTTACACATCACCTTGCATCCTTACTGTTTTGTGGTGAGAACACTTGAAATCTCTCTCAGTAATTTTCAAGTATACAAATATTACTTTTAACTCTAGACACCAGAATGTACAACAGAGCTCTTGAATTTACTCCTGTTTAACCGAAATTGCTTATTCTGTGAGCAACATCTCCCCATTCCCCTTCCTCCCCGGTCTCTGGCTACTCTCTGCTTTTGTGACGTCAACATTTTTAGATTTCACATATAAGTGAGATGATGTGGATATTTGTCTTCCTGTGCCTAGCAATGTCCTCCATGTTTATCTATGTTGTTGCAATGTCAGATTTCCTTCTTTTTAAAGTCTGAGTAGTATTCCACTGGGTATATGTATCACATTTTTAAATGGATTCATCTTTTGTTGGATACTTAGGTTAAAAAGTGCTTAATAAAGATGCCTGTTAGGTTTGTCCTGGTGCCCTATAGGCAGTGTCTGGTATTTCTTATGAGAGCATGTCTTTGTATTTCAGGTTCTATTTTCAAAAGCCACCCAAAGCTAGACTTTTTTGAGAGATTTTCTTCTTGAGAGGGTGTCTTGTTAATTTTGCTTGTCATGTAATGACATTTATTAATTTATTTTTTATGATAAGGACCCAGGGCAGAGCAAAATCTCTGTTGCAAAGGTAGAGTAGGCACATTTTCTCTCACTGGGAAATACTGGGTCACTGGGAAAGTCATGTTGCATTTTTGCACAGAAAAACAGAAAAATACGTCATGACTTTCCTGATAACCTAATATATAATAAATGGCTGGTCTAAAAGTCTGAAACTCATCACCATTTGCTTGGGGACCTAGTATGAAGCTACGAACTAATAATTAAGAAAAAAGCCTCTCTCTCTCTCTCTCTCTTTTTTTTTTTTTGAGAGATTTTTTTTGCTACAGGGCTACAGGGCGAATGTGCTTGCCAGAAAGACAGAGACAGAAAGTGAGAAATCACCCCCCAGGGGGGATGGCTACACCGCAATCCCTTCTCCTCTATTCTTCTCTCAGGATCTTGGGCACGCACGCACACGTTCCCTGGTGTGAGTTTAAGCCACTGGGTCCAGGCCTCGAACCACGTTTGACCACATAGGAGTCCAGTGACATAGCCATTACACTAACCGTTGGTCCCCCGCTGTGTCTCTGACCATTCCTTCTGCCTACGCTGGCTCACAGCAAGGACCTGTGCTGTGGGGGAGCTGCATCTAAGTGCTCCTTGGCTGCTGTGGGGCAGTTGGACCCTGGGCTGTGGGGCTGGATTATAAACAGCGCTTCTTGACTCAGCTAAGGACTTGGAATTTATTGCCCATTTGTAAAACAAACACACCAAGAAAAACAAATGTCCCACTCCCTGTCACAGCTCACTGGTGCTTCCTGATCTGAAGGATGGGTTAGGAAGGATCCTCTGCTCAAAGATCTTGGTGAGAACTTTTCTTTTGCTGTGGGGAGGACATTTAAGCTGGTGGGGGGCATATGCAGCAGGAGTAGAAGCTCTCAGGCAGGACAGACCATGGAGTGTGGGAAGAATATGGAGTTAACTACTCTAATTGGATTGAGAAACTAAGAAAGCCTTCTTTAATTTGTTGGAAGAGAATGCTGAAGATTCTAAATGTGGCCTTACAATACCTACACCATTGTCTGTTACAACCCTTATGCAGCATTTTTCTCATGGCATCTAATGACAATTGACCTAGAAGAGTACCTTTTTATAAGTAAGACTTATATAAGTCTTTTGTAAGATTTTTTATATGAATTCCAATTTATTAGAGGAGGAGCCTTTATTTTTATAAGGGTTCTCCATTGGAACATATGTTCCATGAGAACAAAGACTTTGTTTTGTTTACTCCTATATATCCGGCACCTAGAGGAGAGCCTGGGTTATAGTGTGTTATAGGCACTATAAACCCTCTGTCCTTAGGAGTTCTGACTGGGCCCATGGATTTTCATTAATGCGCAGGCACAGGAGTGAAGGGGTACCACACTTCCTGTTCCCTGTCTGGAGGCCACAGGAGTCTACATCTTGATTAACGGTGTCAGTTTCTTATTTTCTTCCACTTTTGCCACAAACAAAGCCACCCTCATCACAGTAAGCTGTTGGATTGCCTTTCCTCTTAGAGCAAACTGTTTCCATCACCCCCTTGACATACAGCAGGACTACCTTTCCCAGCCTCTTGCAGCTGGCTGAGGTCATATTGACTCACTCTGGTCAATGGCATTAAGTCTGGACCCTGGCTTTCACTTTCTGTGCATTCATCTATACCCAAAGAACTCCAAGATGGTAGAAACTCATGATGAAAGGCCTACATCCCTGAGACCCACTTGGGAGCAGAGCCGCTCAGTAGAGCCACAAGACTCAAAATAGACACGACAGGAGCAACAACTACATGACTGTTTATTAAACCACTTGGCTTAATTAGGCAATGGGAAGCATTTATCTCAGCAGCTAACAAGCATTATCCTAATACAAGCTTTGTGTCCTTAAGACAATAGCTCTACTTGACCTGGGCACCCAAGATAAATTCCCTGCTCCTCTTTCACTTGCTCACAGCTATCTATTTGGCCTTAATGGCACTTGGCCCAACCAGCCTTCTGACTGCTGTTCTCTCAGTTCAATAAATGCAAGGTCTCTTACACAGCTTTTTTCTCATGGCATCTAATGACAGTTGACCAAGCATTAAATAGTACTTTTTATAAGTAAGCTTTATATAAATCTTTTGTAAGATTTTTTATGTGAGTTCCAATTTATTAGGGGAGGAGCCCTTATTTTTATAAGGGTTCTCCATGGGAACATAAGCTCCATGAGAACAAAAGCTTTGTTTTGTTTATGCCTATATTTCCGGCACGTAGAGAGGAGCCTGGGGTAAAGTGTGTTATAGGCACACAATTACTGAAGGCATAATGTCTATCACATTGCATATTTGCCACGTTAATGCCTCTGTTCTGAGCTTCAGACAGTGTCATTAGCTTACTCGCAATGATGCTAACATGTCGAGACAAGTTTTCGTATGATTTTATGGCATTAGTCTTTATAAATATACCATGTGATTGATTTTTTAATAGCCTCCATTTTTTAGAGCAATCACAGCAAAATTGAGTGGGAAGTACAGATTCCCACATAACCCCTGCTCCACACATGTGCAGCCTCCACTGCTATCAACATTTCCCACCAGGGTGGAACATTTGCTACAAGTAATGAACCTACACCATCTTCCAAAACCCACGGTTTACATTTGGGTTCACTCTTGGTGGTGTACCTTCGGTGAGTTTTGACAAATGACAGGTATTCGGTGAGTTTTGACAAATGACAGGTATTCACCATTACAGTGCCATGCAGAATAGTTTCACTGCCCTAAAAACACTCTGTGCTCCACCTATTCATCCTTCCTTCCCCATGAATCCCTGGCAATTGCTGATCCTTTCATTGTTTCCATAGTTTGGCCTTTTCTTGTTTGGGATCGTATAGTACCTAGTCTTTTTTTTTTTTTTTTAAGTTTATTTGTTTCGGGACCAGCAGATGGCGTAATGGTTATGTCACTGGATTCCCACACAGGTGATCACGGCTCAAGTCACGGACCTGATGGCTTGAAGTCATGCTGGGCGCGTGTGCGTGCATGCCCAAGGTCCTGAGAGGAGAATGGAGGAGAAGGGATTGCAGCGTGGCCATCTCCCCGGGGGGTGATTTCTCACTTTCTATCTCTCTTTCTCTCTCTATCTTTCTGGTAAGTGCACACCCCCTATAGTAAAAACCTCTCCTAAAAAAAAAGTTAATTTCTTTCTTTTCCTGAGCAAGAGAAATAGAGAAAGAGAGAGAGACAGTACTCCTAGCAGAGTCCTGATGCCACAATCCACCCCCAGCCTTCAGCCAGCCCTGGTCATGGGTAAATGTGTTCCTGGGATACTCAAGGAGGTCTCTGTACACAGACTGAGAATCTTCCCATGTGGATTTCCTCACAGAACATCAGAGTTCCTGTTGTACCATTGTTGGCACTCATATGTAGCCTTTTAAAATTTGCTTCTTTCATTTAATAATGTTCACTTAAGGTTACTGAGTGTTTTTTTCTGGTTTGACAGCTCATTTCTTTTTGGTGGTAAATAATATTCCATTGTATGAATGTACTGCAATTTATTTATACATTCACCATGCGATTGTATAAATCATCGTATAAATCTTTTTTTTTACATGCATTCTGATTTATTAAGGAGGAACCTATATACTATAGTATTTATTTCCTTTATGCTTCTTACACCTGTTCATTTGCCTATTATAGGCCCTGAAGGTAGAAGATTCCCAATACATTTTAGTAAAATACCTAGTTAATCTGCCAGTAATCTCCACACTCAGTTGTACCTCTATATGCTGGACATTTTTCTTATTTGAATTCATATTGTATACAGATTCTATGCAAAGGAAAAACACCAATGCACCACCACACTTACCTTTGTCTTTTTATTTATCCATTCCATATCTACTTCTAATTTTTCTGTTTTCTTCTTAGGACGAGCAATACGGCGACGAGGCTTTGTGATTTCTTCTGTCTCAGACTTCTGTTCTTCTGGTGGTTGAGTCAATAAATGAAATGTAACAGTGGAGGACATATCTGTCGTCCTGTGACCTGCCAATTAGGGATGAAATTGAATAAGCTTCTGGTGGAAAAGAGAAAGAAAACTTAGAATTAACTCTCTCAAGGCATGAAAGGGAGCCTGAGGATTTGAGAGGTCAGCCATTTTTCCCCAAGAAAGAAAGGCTGCTGGTAGTAGAAAAAGCAAGGCCTTGGAAGCAAGAAACATAAGGATTGAAATGACAGAATGACAGTTTTGTTTGTTGTTGTTGTTTATAAATCATTTACTCAACACATATTTACCGAGGGCCTGCTGCGTGCCAGCTCAGTGCTTAATGCTGGATACGATGATCAAGATGTGGAGTAACATACCAACTACAATATGGAGCGCTCATTCAACAGGAAGAATGGCTACTAATTGAAAAGATAGGCTAAGGTGAGAGTCAGAAAAAGGAAGCATGCCTTAAACATGTTGCTTTAAGTTAAAACACAAATGCATATTAACATCCCACTTAAAGCATAGGGCAATGGGCCCACCCATGGTGTGGTAATTAGGTGGTTGCATCCCCCATAGTTGACTGTGTGGCTCAAGTCCTGGACCTGGCAGCTTGAAAAACTCACCACGTGTATGCATGTGTGTGCACCCAAAATCCCAAAAGAAGAAATGGAGATGGGATTGTGATGTGACTATGTCCTTTGGGGAAGGGGTACTTTCTTGCTTTTTCTTTCTCTCTGGCATGTTAAAAAGAAAATATAAGGGAAGGTTTTTCCTTTGAATGTAGGTCTAATGATGGGGGTCAAGTCGTGTGATCATTTTTTTTTTTCATATATACCAATAGTTCATTATTTATTATTTTAATTTTTTTTTTTTTAAAGCATCATGACTTTTCCGACGACCCAATGGTTTGTAGATGATGCTTTTTTTTTTTTTTTTTTTTGGAGAGGTTTTTCGCCATAGGGCGCGTGCGCTCTCCAGACAGAGAGAGAGAGACATAGAGACAGAAAGCGAGAAATCACCCCCCAGGGGGGATGGTCACGCCGCAATCCCTTCTCCTCCATTCTCCTCTCGGGATCTTGGGCACGCACGCACACGCGCCTGGCGTGAGTTGTAAGCCACCGGGTCCACCGAGACGCGAACCGCGGTCGACTACGTGGGAGTCCAGCGACATAGCCATTACGCTAACTGCTGGTTCCCTATTATTTTAATTTTTGTTCTCTCTCTCTCTTTTAAGCTTTTGCCATAGGGTACATGTGCTCACTAGGATGAGAGAGAGAGACAGTGAAAGGGAAAGTGAGAAATCACCCCCAGGGTTGATGGTCATGCCACAATTCCTTCTCTATTCTCCTCTTGAGACATGGGCTCACGTGCACATGCACCTAGTGGGATTTTCAAGCTGCCACGTCCAGAATTCGAACTGGAGTCCAACACTTTAACCACCATGCTACTTGCTGGCTCCTATTATTTAAAATTTTTGACAGTTTCTAACTTATCTGAATACAGAATCATATATGTGTGTGTGTGTGTGTGTGTGCACGCGCGCGTGTATATGTATGTAATTGTGTATGTGTGTATATATATGTAATATATGTGTGTGTGTGTATATATATATATATATATATATATATATATATATATACATACACATACACACAAAGATTGGCTTAAGATTGGCTACTTTCATTTAATAATATTTACTAATATTTACTTAAGGTTACTCAGTGCTTTTTTTCTGATTTGATAGTTCACTTATTTTAGGGGTAAATAATATTCCACTGTATGAATGTACTCCAGTTTATTTATACATTCACCATGTCATTGATATTTTTACATGAATTCTAATTTATTAGGGAGGGACCTACATACTACAGTATATACATTCAATACACTTCCCAATTTTTTTGAGGGGGTTTATAATCTAAAAAGGGTATGTGCATTCATCAGAAAGATACAGAAAGAGAAATGGAGAGGGAGAAAGTACTCCCTCAATGGAGTGTGGTCACACTGCAATACCTTCTCTATTTCTCTATCCTTTCAGGATCAACACTTTAGCAAAAACAATAACGATAATGATTATAATACAGGCAGCAGTAAAAGATGGGAGCCCTTCTGAAATATAACTGGTACCTATTATGCTTTTTAAGCTACTGGGGCCGGAATTTGAATTGTGGGGTTGGCCATGTGGGATCCAGCTTCCTTAACCACTAGGTCATGGGATTGGTACCATCTCCCAATCTTTTTGTGTGTTTGCTTCACATCTAATTCAAAGCAGCCTTTCTTTTTGTTATTGAGATTTTTGCCATAGGGTGTGGGTGCTTGCTGGAGAGACAGAGAGACTGAAAGCAAGAAATCACTCCCCGGGATGATGCCCGCCCTGTAATCCCTTCTCTCCCATTTGTCTCTTGGGCTTTTGGGGACGCAGGCACATGTGCCTGGTGTGTTTCAAGTTGCCAGGTCTGAGACTAGAACTGCAATCAGCCATTTGGGAGTCCAACACCTTAGAGTCCTGTGAGTCCAGCCAGGTTAGTGGGAGGTCAGTTAGAGAGCTCTGGGTGCCCTAGCTGAAGTGGCACATGGTACTAAGATGCTGTGCTTCTCAGGCTGGAACCACATGGGGCCTCAATTTCCAGTCCAACCTAAAAGTGAGACTTGGTGGCATGTGTCTATGTTCCCAGCAATGTAGAAGCAGAAGGACTGTGATAGCAAAGTGCTGTCGAGAGAGAGAGAGAGAGAGAGAGAGAGAGAGAGAGGAGAGAGAGGAAAGAGAGAGAGAGAGGAGAGAGAGAGAGAGAACACGTTCTCTGGGTGCCTTACTATTGAGGCCAACACAGGATTCATAATTTGAGGAGGCCTAGTGCAAGATAAAGATGGAAGGATGCTTGTTCTAAAATTAAGAATTTGAAGACAGTGACAAGAGAGCTTTAATCCAACACGGGGGCCTGCTAAGTGGCAGAGCCTAGTGTGACTATATAGGTTGCATGTCTGTGAGTCAGCCTTGTTTGGAGATTGGAATGTGCAGAGACATGGGGCTGTGTGCCTGGAACATAGAGTAATGGACTGAATACTGAATACATGCAAACATGTTTGCATCTCACAGGTGGCTGGGAGATTTCCTTGGGACCAGTCACAGCATGAACATAGAGGGGGAGAAACTTATTAGAATATTATGTTTTTCTTTATAAAAAGTTCAAGCTTATTAGACTTGAGTTGTCCAGAGATGTAGGGAGTGGGTGGGGTGGTTGTGGGGGAGGTAAGGGGAATGTGGCCACTGGCTTTCTAACAAATTTTATTTTCCAGTTGGAAGTCCTACCTTGGGCATATGGCAGTAGAAGGTCATCAAAGGCCTTTATTTCCTCAAAGGAGAGAAAAACCATGCATCCATTCAAGAAACACTCAGTGAGTACCTACTGTGTGCCTTGCTAAAAGTGTCCAGTTAAAAAGATGCAGGCATTTATGTTTGAAAGGGAAGAGAACACAAGCAGTAGAAAGCATGACACAGTAAGTACAAAGGACATTTGTTGTGTTTTTGGTGGGGCTGAAAATCCGAATCCCCTTCCTTGTTCATGGGGTACCACACTGTATGGGTCTGGTGGTAGGCAAAGCCTTTGCATTTTGGTAATTGAAGGAGGAAATTCCTCCTCTCCCTACCCACTGGCTCTAATGAGGACCTTAGACCTAGACTTAGACATCGCTCCCCATCCTCACACCGCTTTTTCTCCAAACACATTGTCCTTTTATTGGTCCATGAACATGCCAAGTGGCTTGTGGAGAGCAGC
Organism: Tupaia tana; assembly: GCA_026018925.1. Classification (NCBI taxonomy): domain Eukaryota; kingdom Metazoa; phylum Chordata; class Mammalia; order Scandentia; family Tupaiidae; genus Tupaia; species Tupaia tana. The sequence continues at coordinate 47,200,522 of JAKSZU010000005.1, read as the reverse complement.
CAATCTGAAAATATGTGATTAAAACATGTGGCCTGTAGACACATGCAGAAATGCACTTCCATAAGCTACTCTAGCAGGGCTATTGAGAAGCATCTACATACGAAAGCAGTATCTGCCTGTTGTCAATGATTGTCTTCCTGTTGTTGATACCCGATACCCCATACTACCCAGAATTAGGCTAAAGGAAGTCACATGCATTTATCAGATTGTCCCCCAAAAAGATCAGAAAAATTATATGGTGCCAGTCATTTTCACATCTTTAGACGATTTACATAAAAAACAACTGGCCTTGCATTCCTCCCTTATTCTCTTTGCAGTCCACTTCCTTCTTCTACATTCCTTTTGCATCCCATTTTTCCCCTTCCCCCATTTTCTGCCCTTTAAAAAAACAAACCTGAGGCTGGTTCTGGTCTCAACTTCTCCATCAGAGAAGCTGTGCCCACCCGATCCTCGTTTTTTCTATACTTGTGTGTCTTTGTGTGTGTGCTATTGCATCTATTTCTAATCCACAGCCTTCCCCACTCAGAGAAACGTGTTCATGCTGAGCTGGTCCCAGGAGTGGATAGTCTTGAATTTGGCCTGAGAGGTTTCGTCATGAATGTGGCTTTTCCACTTAATGACTGGGTAATCTTAGACAAGTCACTTAGCCTCTCTGAACATTGGTTTCTTTATCCTACTACATGTGGTTATGAAGATTGGTTTGAATCAGAAAGTACATGTGAAATGCAGCAATCATTCCTCTAGAGTCAGGCCAGGGACATAAATTGGCATTGGGAGAAGGAAACACTGTCTTGTGAGGGAATCTGAGGCTATGACCTGGCTCAATGAGAAAAAGTCACACGATGGATTAAACTATGTCTCCCATGGGTATTGTTATTGCTACATTAGTTGCATCTAGTAATCTGATAGCTATTCCATATTGTGGTTTTGAGTTTTTGAATTAAGTAACCTGGTAACTTAGCTCCTTAACTCAAGCTTTCCATGATTAGATACCAAAACACTGGAACCTCCATGATTTGGAAATCTTAATAGCTGAATTCCAAATCCCTCCAACCTCTTGACAAAGGAGCTATTTCTTTGCTAAATTTTGCATTACTATTGCCTTCCTGGGCCTCCCTTTCCCCACAGATCTGGGTTAGATCCCCTCCCATGAGGTCCTCTAGCATGCCTTTCCCATAAGACTTAACGATTCTACATAGCAATTCCCTGCTTTCTTGTCTATTCTCACCTCCTACCACCAAGGGATAAGTCTAGGCTGTGTAAGCCTCGCTCAGTATTTTATCAATGGCAGCTAGGACCTTATTAGCCCAGAAGGTACTCAAGTGAAGGAAAGAGCATTTTTGCTTCTTGAAAGTACATGGCAAAAGGTAGGAGATAGTGATAAGGAGAGACAGCCAGTGGTTAGAAAATGGCAAAGCAGTGCTTACTGTCACGTTTCTTCATAAGCCATAGAATAGCTTCCTTGTATTTTCCAAAGTTTTTCTTCAACCTGAAAAGAACATGAATCATCTTTAAGAGTCAAGACCAAATTCATGTTTACATTCATGATCCACAGTGCAGGCAGTGTGGAGTCTGATGTCTCTGACATTGGTGGAAAGTTGGACCCATGGCTCTGTTTTCTGACCCAGCTTTCCTCTCAGTCAATGCTCAGGAATACAGGGATGACCCCTGGTATTGACTCTGTGCTTCTGTCCTCACAGCTAGCTGACCTTCAACCTGGGTGCATTGGCTGATCTCAAAACCTCTCAAAATGAACTCAGTGAGGATCTTCTTGGTGGCTAGAGACAGGACAGAGAGGTCACAATACAAGTTAGATGAGTTAGATGCATACACCTTGATTTTCTATGGCTTGTCTAAATCTAGGCAAGAGTTACGTGGAAACAGTATGGAAAACAGCATTGTCTCTGAAGTGGACAAAGTCGCTTGAAACTCCTTTGCATCTAGTAGGAAATTTTCAAATAAGCTCACTAAAAATGACTTCCCATGAAAGTCACACTAAGTCACAGCTTTTCAAAATGATCAAGCCCTTTACCCTGTCTCATGTTAATACGCAAAGTGAGTCATCCTGGCATTTCAATGGCTTGAACTATTTTGCTTCCAAACAAGGGCGGTCTCCAGGGCAGCTGTTATTACCTGGTTCTCAGATCAGAACTCTCTGAAAGGGAATGTGACAGGAAGAGAGATTCCCAGGCTTAATCAGATCTGAGAAAAGTTTTTGACATGGCAAGTTTTAAGTTCTTGGTTCAGATTTCTTGAAGAAAGCATATTAACAGCCCCCACAATCCCTCCCTTTGCTGGGAGGGGCTAAGCAAGTTCACCCTGCAGAGAGCAATAGTGCACTGTTTGTACGTTGGAAGCAATGAGGGGAACTTGAGAAGGAGCACTTCATGGCCCATTTGTACCAAATGTCATTCATTTTATTGGCAGGCACTTTTGATGAAATTGAAGCAGTTACCTAGTCTTCTGGCATCTGTGAAAAATAAAGACTAAGGAGCAGGGTGGTGTGGAGGCTTATCCATCAGGTTGAGAGCAAGATGCCAAATGCAGACAAGAATTAACCTCCAGAGAGGGGATCCAGCCAGGGACACCCAAGGCCCTCCTGGGAAAGGATGGGAATTCCTTCTTTGTCTTTTTGCACCTTTGCAAGCAGGTAGAATCCCCACCAGTTAGTCCCTCAATGGAAGACTTTGGGGTACACACTACTGTATCCCCAGAGCTTAGTCTGGCACACAGGAGGTGCTCAGGAAATACTTGTTCAATGCAGTCAGGTTAGAACTAACCTCTGTTATAGGCTTCAGTGGGAAGAAGGGGAAGAAATGGGACATGGGTATTAGGATGACTCACTAAGAGGTTATTTGGCCTTTGTCTTTGTTGATCCCAAAACCTGGGAGTCCTTTGTGTTTTGCTCTCTGTGTTTTGCCTTCCCCTTCTCTAGAGAAGCTTCAGGAATCTCTTTCCCAGGACTCTCCTAAGACCACAGCAAAAGCTGTTGGCACTCAGTCTCTTTCCGACTTTTGTGAATGCTCGAACTCACCAAAGTGATTAAGAAGGGTGCTCTGTCTTCTTCAGCCTATTCCACTGCTGGAGAGTTACCAAAGGCCCACAAGGGCCTGGGCACCTTGCTGTGACAGATTTTGGACTGTGGCTAAGGAAAGTAGGTTTCCATGTCCTGAGTATGTTCTGCACCATGAGATGGATATACAAACAAGCTCTGGAACATTTTGTGTCCTGGGGTCTTGCCAACTAAAAAGACCTGTTGTCAGCAACGGATCTGCCATGACTATATCCTTTTCTATTGCAAGTAGGGGATAAGGCCACGATTCTTGCTTAGTGAAGCTCAAGGCCTGCCCTCTTCCAGAAAGCTCAGACAAGCATTAGCCAGGCTAGGATGAAGCCAGGGAATTTTCTGGGCAGATGTTCAGGATCTTGACGTCCTATTGCTACTTCTCTTACAGGCCCAGGGGTCTGAAGCTTCTAGATGTTGTGGCCCCTCTGCCACTGCCTGCCTTTGTTCCTACCCTGTGTCTCTCATGCTTGTGATTTCATTGCTCTTGAAATCTTGGATTATTCTGTCCACCCCACCCCTGGATCTTTGCCCTTGTGTCTGACTTGTATCTACTCTAAACTCGAGGGACCTTCTTGGCCTTGGACTTAATGCTTTTCCCTTGTGCCCAGTTTCGACTTCTGCTGCCACGTCAGTCTGACCTGAATCCATGACCAGTAGCTCCGTCTTTCTAGTCACTTACAAAATTCTCAATTTCTTTCTATTTTCAGTTGCCAGTAGCTTAGTCGAGGGGATGTCAAAGTCCTCTTCTACTTCACTGCGAGCAGCCATTTCTTGAATCATCATCTTAAACACTGCTTGATAAGAGCTGCCCAGAAGCTACGAAAGGACCACAGAATGAAATAGCCAGAAAGTGAACATTAATGCTTTACTACTTAATCATTTTTCTGACTCCCAAATGTACCAGGTGACATGTGAACATGTTATCAAACAAAAATAAAGCATGTGCACACCCCTTCCCCCCACCCTGCCAACCAACCAATGGGAACAGTAGGGTAGATAGCAAGAGTTCTTATACAGAGTATTTTTGTTATTATCATACCCTCTTCCTGTTCCCCAATTCAATCAAGAATTTTTTTAAACATCAGTATGCCAAAAAATCTTTTGAAAAAATAAAATTATCATCTTTTCCAAATGTGGAGTTGCTATAACATCTAAAGATGCTTCTGTGTGTTAAGAGCATAGCAGACATTCTGTTTTTTAATGGCCAAATTCTCAGCAGTTATGTGCTTATTCAATGTGAAGGATAGGAGTCCTCAGGGAAACAGGGCAGCACCTAGCACATTATTGTAGTGAATAGGTCTGCTTTACAGAGTCTTCCGAAGTGATGATGTTGCTCTTACCAGAACTGACCCACAGGTGGGTCCTCAAAAACATTTCTTTTTTGGATCCTTCTTGGTAGAAGGTGAAGGTTAGCTGAGTTAAAAGCCTCGGATTGGTTATGCTGCCTAGTCTCTGCTCACTTACAGGTTGAGGTTGTTATTGCTGTTGTTCAGTATGTGCTAATGAATAGTGTGCTATTCACTCCTGAGCCTCCTATAGTAAATGAAAGATCAACACAATCAAGGTCGCATGTGGTCGAGACAGGTGCAAGAATATGACTTGTGACTGGCCTGGGTTTCTAGTGGGGGGAAATCTGGGGTACCTTAGGTCTGGCTTGTCAAATTCCTGGCCTTTAAATACTTTCTTTCCTTATTGCTCAAATCTGTGCCTTAGGGTAGGTTGAGGTTAGAGTCAACACTGCTGGTATTTCTGTCTCTAAATTCCTCATTGTTGTCAATCCCTCCCTTTGAATCTAGCGACTCTCTATTTCCTTGGGCCAGTGATCTGTCAACTTTGCCTTTGAACGCCATGTTTTGTTCACCAGGAAATACAGTATCCAGGTCCACCAGACAGCAGATTCAACTGGGTGGATCTAGCTGAGGTTCTCATCCCATCTAGGATATGCTACCCTACTCTATTATTTAGCCAGCACATGTGACACCTTATGGAATTTGTTTCATTTGCTTGCTCAGCTTATAGAGTAGAAATATCCTTATCATCATGGTGGGTAAATTGGGCACCCCACTGAGGAAGTTTCCCATATCCAGACACTCTTCCTAAGCAATCTCTGATTCTTGCAGTTAAAAGAACGTGCAAAGCAAGGTTTGTGATGAATAAGTGTGTCTTTGAATTAAAAACGAACCTGTGATAGTTAAAAACATCAAGTGTGTTGAGTTGTCAGAGTAATCAAAGTTTAGTTTAATAGCATCTATACAGATAAGAGGAGTTTTTCTCCCCTCTGGGGCTGTACCCCAGGGGTTTCCATCGAAATGTGCCCCAGAAGTTCATACAAACAGTTTTGCAGCTGCATTGGTAACATTTGGCATTCGCTGCATTCTTCTACTCTGCTCCTACTTGTCCACATCTTCCACCCACCCAATTGCTTGGAAAAGTAGTACTTTGCAAACCTATTACGAGAATGCTGGTGTATGTGCCATGGATGCTGCCTCAGTTCCTGAGTATCCAACCCTTGAGTCACAGAGTAACACGTCAGTGCAAAAGTCCTGTCAGCTCTGTGCCATACTTTGTCACCTGGACCCTAGAGCAGCACTGCATGTGTCCAGAGTTTCACAATGTGTATCATGACTAGTTTTTATAAGTGACTGGCATTTGTACCCTAATCATAGGTGCTCAATTCCAGTCTATGACATTTAGATTAAAAAAATACAATGCAGATCTCCTCCTCTCACATTTTTTTTCTGAATTACCTACTCCTCATTAACCATGAACCCAAAGCTCCTAGACTCATCATGTATGAAACTGGCATGTTTTTATGTGTTTAGAGGAAGAAGGATTGTCTAATTGCAGTAGTCAGACAAAAATACCCCACCAGTTCTAAAGCATCAACTATATGCTAAAGATACTATTATGGGCTAAGTTGTGTTTATCCCAAATTCATGTGGTGAAGTCTTGACCCCAGTACTTCAACCTGGTTTGGAGATAGGGTCTTCATGAAGGTAATCAAATTAGACCAAGAAGGCTATTGGGGTGGACTTTAATTCAATACAACTTCTGTCCTTACATAAAGGGGAAATTTGGACATAGAGACATGTATAGAGGGAGAATGTTGTAAATAGTGAGAAGGTGGCTAGCTACAAGGTAAGAAGAGACAGACACCTGAACTAGATCCTTCCCTCACAGCCCTCAGAATGAATCAATCCTGCCAACACCTTGATTTCAAAATTCTAGCCTCCAGAACTATGAGATGATCAAATTCTGCTAAGTCAGTTACTTGGCATCACTTTGTTATAGCAGCATCAGCAAACTAATACAGATTCCAAATCACAATATTCATATAGGGACTTTCTCCTAAGACCCAAATGGCTTATTTTCAGTTTTCAACTGGACTTCATCTGGATATCTTATAGGTACTTAAACCTCAGCATATCCCACACTAAACTTTCTATTTTACCCTCCAAATGTTACTGTCTTCTTTTCAGTTTCCCAGCATAGAGACTGGAAGCATCTAGTATGCTATGGCACGTGTACTGGGCGCTGCTCTAAGAAACTAGACTTTTATTATATGTTCACTTGTACCACTAGTATTGCATTTTCCTTCCACCAGACTCCTACACTCCAATCTACATCCACAAAGCCATGGAGTGACCTTTAAAAATGCAAATTTGATCCTGTTAGTGGTGAGAGAACTCAATCAGTATTGTTGGTACTTTGGCTAGATCCCCGAAACCATGTTATTTTTCCCAAATAAATTCCAGATATTTAAAAAAGATCCCTTAGAGAAAACATGAGAAAATTATAAAAGCATTTTTTGTGAGTAAAAAGACCTTCCTAAGCATAAGATTATACCTGATAGTCACAAAAGAAATTACAGATACACAAGACTACCCAAAAATTAAAATGGCCATGTCAAAAAATACCAAGAAGAAGGTTAGAATACAAAATAAACTGGAAAGAAAATGACAACACATATGTCAGAAAAGGACTAAATTATTTAATAAATAATAAGTCCTTACAAATCAGATGGAAAAATAAATAATAGAATAGAAGAGCACATAAAGCACACAAACTGGCCACTCATGGAGAGACAATGACAAACTGTGAAAATTGCCCAACATCTTTCATAATGAAGGACATGCAAAAGACAACAATAAGATACTATTTTCACCTTATCAGATGGGCCAGAATTACAACACTTGGTGGGTGATGGTGTGATGAAGAATGAATTTTCTGAGTGTGAATAGGAAAATAACACAACTTATCTGGGGGACAACTTGTCAATATCTTTTGAGTTAAAGATGCAGATACCTTTGGATCCAGCATTTAACTGCTAGGGATTTATTCCTTAGATACATTTGCATTTCATGTGTAATAATGCATGGACTATACACTGCAATATATATTATGTGTAAAATATATACACACACATATTTTAAAAGTACTAAAAATAAATTTAAACATCCTTTGATGGGGTGCTAGTTAAATTATGGTATAGGGCATGATAGGATACCAAGGATTTCCAACATGTGTTACCAAGGGAAAAGTAAGCTATAGAATAGAATGCATATTATAATCCTGTGTTTGGATACACTTGTGTTTTAAAAGATATGTATGTATATATATGCATGAACATTTCCAGGATACATATAAGACAGTATACATTAGTTATTTCTGGGAGATAAGGAGGTGGAGACTTGAAACATTTATTTTATAGCTTTTCCCCCCCTTTTCTTTTTTTAGTTTTTGCTATAGGATAGGTGCACTTGCCAGAGAAACAGAGACAGGGAAAATAAGAAATTATCCCTTAGGGAGGATGGCCATGACTTAATCTCTTCTCTTCCACTTTCTGTCAGGATTTTGGGCATGCATGCACATGTACCTGGCATAAATCTCATGACAATAGGTCTGAGACTCAAACCATGAGGTCAACTATGTGGAATCCAGCCACCTAGATCAACATGGGTTCTATGTCTTAGAAATAAGTCAGTAAAGGGATTTAGGCTGTCCCGGTAGACAGAATATTCATGTTGCATATTTATAAAACTATATAAAAATGTATACTTTAAAGACAATATAATATATATGTAAAGATTATTTAAACTATTATGACTTTTCCATCTCATTTTTGGTTATTGGCAATACGTGGGAGAGGACACATTTTGAATCTCCAGGGCTGGTTCTGTGTCCCTCTGAAGGGTGGTAATCACAGGACTACAAAGTTGGGGGAGATTCCCTGCTGCTGTTTATCAAGGTGTTTGCCTGGATTAGACAGGTTATTGTCTAAAGTTTTCTGTCTTTTTTTTTTTTTTTTTTGAGAGGTTTTTGCTATAGGGAACATGCTCTCACCAGAAAGACAGAGAAAGACAGAGAGATAGAAAGTGAGAAATCACCCCCAAGGGGGGATGGCCACACCACAATCCCTTCTCCTCCATTCTCCTCTCGCGATCTTGGGCATGCACGCACACGTGCCTGGCTTGAGTTTAAGCTACCAGGTCCGGGACTCAAACTGTGGTCAGCTACATGGGAGTCCAGCAACAGCCATTACGCCAACTCCTGGTCCCTAAAGTTTTCTGTCTTGACAGATTGCCCCATGCAGAGAGGGTGGACTTGTCTCGGGGTGCTTTTGTTTGTTCCATCTGTGCTTGTGGAAGGTCTGAGTTGCTATCTTCCATAACACCCAGTCTGTGATGCACAAGGCACGAATGAAGCCCAGGGAACTCATCGGCATGTTATTTCTTGGATCCCGAAGTCCCAGATGACCTGCAGTCTTCTCTCCGTGTTATAATTGTTACTTTTATAATGTCCAGTGTTTTAAGCTGTACTTAGTGGGAAGGATCAGGGAAGTACATCTACTCCAGCTTTCCAAAATTCAAGCTTATTTTTACATAGGATTTCTGCAAAGAATGATTTCTTTGACATCTAGATAATTTTATGTGCTTTATTTCTTGCTATACTGCCTTTGGAAGCAATCATGGGGCATTAGTTCATATTACAAACAAGGCACTGAAAGTTGGGATGCCACAACTGGCTTTCTTTTGATGCTTTTTGATTTAATGTGTACCCCTTAAAATTATGTCTGTTTTAATGAGAAGCTCACTGGGGCTGCAGGAACAAAAAAGTGAAGCTATGAACCTTAGGGCTCAAGAGGCAGCTCCTGGTTGACCTCGAGCCATTCTGTTCCGGTGTTTGGAGGAATGCAATCTCAAGTTTTTATCCAACTTACATTTTCATCAAATTCCTCAGTATCCAGCTTGTCGAGGGGCTCATCATCTATTATATCATCCCAAAAGCTTGCTTGAGAAACAGATTTCATGACTTTCCATTTTGGAAGCCATTGGGAAAGGGGACAAAGGAAAAAGAAAGAAAAATATAGATTTATGACATTTACCCTTGCCCTTTTAAAAATACACATGTCATTAGTGAGGCTTCAAATAAATTCATTGAATCACATAAAATTCAACTTGGAGGTACTACTAATAAAATAGGAATAAAGGGGTCAGTTTTGGTGGCTGACCTAAGAAAGCGAGAACGTATTTTGGGGGGCTGGAAGGTCAGTCTGAAGAAGTGATATTTGAGTGAATCCTGATTGAAGTAAGGGTCATGTTGACCAGTAGATAGTTGGGGAGGAGGTTCCTGGCAGGGGACTAGGAGATGGAAAGTTCCTGAGGTGAGAGTGGGTGGGACATTCTGGCATATTTGATAAACCACAAGGGGCTCAGGATGCAAGAAGCAAGAAAAATGGCAGGATGGGAGATCAGAGAGGAGACCAAGTGGCAGGAGCCAGCTCTTGGAGGACTTTGTAAGCCATATAAAAGATTTCAGATTTTATTCTCAGGAAAATCATTTTGAGTAATTTTTTTCTGCTGAAAGTCCCAAGAAGCATATCTATCTCTCACCAGCTTTGTCAAAAAATCACCAATTTCTAGAAGGGCGTATGATTCATAATTGCTAATCAAAGGCTAAGAGATGAATTTCCCAAGCCAGTAAGCTGAAGACATAGTAAATAACCAGAGACAGTGAATGCCTTTGCTCCTCAAGGTTGGCCCCACCTGCCTGACTCTCAGGTTCCCAGATAGGCTTAAAGCTTCCAATGTGACAGAGTGTGAATTGAATTGTGGAATTGATAATTACAACTGGAACCTCTCTTCCCTGCTCCTGGGAAGGTGTGGATCCTGAGGCCAGCGCTTGGAGAAAGTGGCTCTCAGAAGGTAATTGGTACCCCAGGGGAATGATAGTGGCCTGTTGTCTTAGGATGACACCAGCCCCTTCAAGCTGGGCCATCCAGAGAGCCTTAAAAATCCATCAGGCTATCTGGGGCTGACTGGATTTGATTTTGTGTCTTCATTATGCCTCTGAGGGTGGAAGGGGGATACTCTGTGATCTCTATACACCTTTAATTTTGCTCTGTCAATTCTGGTTTGGCACTAAAATCCCTGACCCTATTGGGCTCCTGATGGGATAGAGAACACAGGGCTGGAATCCAAGCATCCTTTCCCAGCTTTCTTTTGGCTTGCAGACTTTCTTCTGCAGCCCTGGTTGGTTCTGTCTGGTCTAAGATGAACCCCATGCCAGAGAATTCCCCGGCACTTCCCACAGGTGCACACATGCTACCCCACAACATGGCAAAGAGCAGGGGCACTTTCAGCGTAATTCTAAAAATACATGTGTTCTCAAGCTGTCTGTCATGGAGAAGACCAAGAGAAGTTTTGAAAAGCCATTGAGGAAAAAAACCAACAAAATCTATGGGAATTCAAGCAAATCCTCAGGATGGTCCTTGTGATGGCCCTAGAGAGGAGAAATGAATAAACTGGAAGCAAAAGGTTTAAGGAACTGAGAGACAGGTCATTCTGCTCTGAGCAGAGAGGTTGGATACTTACTGTATGCCTGCCATGGGTGAAGAGTGAGTCTGGCTCTGGCCCTGATAGCTCAGCCAATCTCCATCATTTGCAGTCACAGTATTTTATTTTTAAAGAATTCCTTATTTAATTTTACTTATTATTATTGTTGTTGTTTTAAAAATTTGTTATAGGGCATGTGTGCTCACTAGAGCGAGAGCGAGAGAGAGAGAGAGAGAGAGAGAGAGAGAGAAAGCAAGCCGCCAGGTCTGGGACTTGAACTGCAGTCAATCATGTGGGAGTCGAGTGCCCTCACCACCATACCACCTGCTGGCCCCATACAGTTGCAGTATTTTAGTAGGATTTATGGAATAACACATAGGTGATTTGAAGGGGGGAAAGTAGGGAAAAGGATGGACTTAGCAGCCCTGAATACTGAACAGCAGACTCAGAAGCATTCGATTCAACATAATAATTAAGCTTATCAACATCAATGCGCCCTGTCTATGTGTCAAGTGGAGCACAGTAAATAAGCAGTAACATAGCTATAACTGGGCTTGAATGGGAAGGGAAAGCTTTATTCCTAATTAACTTTCCCTTTGGGGATTTCTGTCAACCTCTGCCTCTGCTCTAGTGAGATCATTATCTCCTTGCAAGTCACCTCATGGGAGGGTGAGGGAAATGGGGTGGGAGTGTCAGACCAGGTCTGAGTGGGAACCCAGCCATGTGGGGCCTGGGCTGCTTCAGGCATGCCACTTGGCCCTCTTGTGCCCTGGTCCTCTCGTCTGCGCACGGGGACAGTAAGACTCCACTTTAGAGTGGCTCAGAGGGCCTGTGCTAATGTAGGTCAATGCCTGTCCTCACTGTTTCCTAAGTGGAGCATGTCTTCTGGTCTCATTAAGAACTAATCTTAATTCTTTTCCATCCAAGTGCTTCTCCTTTAGTTTCATTTCGTTTAATTAATTAATTAATTAATTTTTGTAGAATATGAGTTTCCAAATTTGGGGTAGATGCTTGAACCATGTATATTGGCCCTGTGGAGTAGATATGATAATCCCTACTTTATACTGATAATTTTTTTTTCTTTTTTTACTTGACCAAACTTAAGGCAAGCTCCTGAACCTTGTCCTCAGCTTATCTGTGCACTTCTTTGTGAAATCCAGTTTTAGCAAAACCCTGCTAAGTAATTTTAGCAAGAACCACCTGCTCTCAATATCTGATCACTCTCAATTTCTAATTGGGCTCCCCACACTCTACCATCCCCTAAGTGTTGTCTAATCACCTTGGCTTGTCTTTGGTAAGATTTCTGTTAAGTCAGCTCGGCCAGAATCCCTCTTATCCCTGATGCTTCTTTTCAGGAATTTTCCATGTGCCGACACCCCACCCTGCTCCTTGGCTATCATTTCCACTTTCCCACACTGTATTTGGAGGTAAGCCCAATCTCTCTCCCTGACTGTGGCATTCCATTACAGTAGTCTCTCAGCCTCTCTCAGTAGTCCTGAATGAGTTCGCCTTACTGTGCTTTAACAAGTGTCACTTGTTAAATTAATTTTTAGATTAATTTTTAAAAATATTTTTTCTTTGACAATAGATAAGAAGATGGAGATGCAGTAAGTGACCATCCCAAGAGCCATTTCAGAGAAATGAACAACCCCGCTCCACTGATTAATGAGCATACACATGAAGCTCAGTCCTGTTTTCATCTTCTCCACCCTTCATGCAGTGAATTTCTTGTCATCGTTGGCAGGTGTGTCAAGGGCTGGGCTGGCAGTTGCTATGGGCACAAATCTATGAGCAGACTTCAAAAGGTTCATGGAAAAAAAAGGAATTAAGGCATGAGGTAATTTTGGTGCCAAAAAAAATTGTAATCCATGTACAGTGTTTTCATAGTACAAATTTTCCGTGAACTTTTTGAAGACCCCCCTACATATAAACTGTCGTAAACCTTTGCTACTCAAAATATGGTCCATGGATCAGCAGCAGCAGCAGCAGCAGCAGCAATAGCAGCAGTAGGAACTGCTGGGAGCTTATTGGAGATGTAGAATTACAGACCTACTGAATCAGAATCTGTATTTAAACAAGATCCCTGCGTGATTGTGCTGCACATTAAACACTGAACATCTCTGCTCTAAAATGCCCATGGAAATGGAGTAAGGTGAAGAAAATTCTATTTGCCAGTACTCTCCTGGGGTGCAGTGGGGTGGAGGGATCCATAGTCTAGAGTTTTTTTTTTTTTTTTTTTTTTTTTTTTTTTTTGTAAGTCATAGGGTGGAGGATAGAGGTGGAATATAGGTATATGTACATGTAAGACTTCACCCCTCATCCCTGCACCCCACCCCTTCATCCTTCACACTCAAGTACAACAGACTCGACTTCCTATATGGTTTTCTTTTTCTTTTTGAGAGTTTTTTTTTCTATAGGGTGCATGCACTCGCCAGACAGACAGAGAGAGATAGAGAGACAGAAAGCGAGAAATCACCCCCCAGGGGGGATGGCCATGACGCAATCCCTTCTCCTCCATTCTCCTCTCGGGATCTTGGGCACGCATGCACACACGCCCGGCGTGAGTTTAAGCCGCCAGGTCCGGGACTCGAACCGTGGTCGACTACGTGGGAGTCCAGCAACATAGCCATTATGCTAACTGCTGGTCCACCTAAATGGTTTTCTAACGAAGGTTTGTCTAGTTGATTGCAAGACTTTTGCTTTGGAGTGGTACATACAAGTCAAGATTCTGTTGCTATAATGATTCTTTTCTTGTTTTCATTGTAGGATTTAACCCAACCTTAATAAGTATTTAGTAAGTTTTTAAGGACTTCATTTGTAGGGCTTCTAATTTATTTGCTACTAAGGTGCCAGTGAATGAGGGGGCCTATGCTTCCCATTCAAGCCCTGTTTCCCAGCCCTCAGGGAACCCAACGACAGATTGGGCACTTAAATGTGAGAGTTCCCATATGAGAGCTCTTAGTGGAGAGAAGGACTTCTGGTCCCATCTGTTTGAAGCTCCTGTCTCTCTTTTTTGTTTTATACTCCTTCTTCAGGAAGTTCTGGGGCTATGTGCCAAGTGTGTTTGTAGATTTCCTCTAGGACTTGGTGCAAGTTGGACCAAGGGACCCACCTACTTAGGCTACCTTCCCTAGCCCAGGACATTATGCAGAAAGTAGGGATCTTTGGATATATTATACTGGACTCTCACCACTTTTCTCCTCTGTCTGTTCTCCCGTGACAACACCTTCTGAAAAAGAATAGGAAAAATTGTTAATAGGATGTGGTATGGTGAACTAGTCGGAACCTTTTACTCCCTGACAGAATTAACTTAAAAGCCATTTCTTGGGCTGGCTCTGTGTCCTAGTGGCCAAAATACTCAGCTCGCATGTGGCTGGCCACCATGGAAATCCTGGCTCTGGAGGCTTCAAAAACATGCTGGGTGCAAGTGCATGCATGTCTGAAATCCTGACAGAATGGAGAAATGGAGTAGAAGGAATTGTGGTATGACTGCACCCCATTTGGGGGTGCTTTTTCTCTCTCGTTCTCACATTCTGTCCCTCTCTGGTAAGTACATGAGCCCCTTGGCAATGAAGAAAGTCCTTTAAAACTTGGACCACAAGGTAGAGGCCAGGTGTTTAGGGATGAGAGACTTCCTTGAATATCAACAATTTGAGGCCTGAAGCATATGTTTGATGAATAGTTATTCTCTTCCCTTTGTTTATATTTCATCTTGCTCATTAGAGTTTAAGTTTTAAGAGGATGAGGTGGGTTCAGTCCACCGTTATATCCCACTCAGTATAGAGTAGGTTTACAGCAAATGCTACTGGATAAACCAAATAAGGATAATCCATTAACTTCCCTCCTAATTCCAGTGGTGAATATTGTTTCCTCTCCTTTAAAAATGCCAAAGCACTAGATTCATTGGCTCACTTTACCTAAGCATTGAGCCTTGACATTATGTACCAAATATAGCCTTGGTCATTGGCCTTAATTAAGATTGCTCTAGTCTAAAAATGGTCAGAAGAGGACTTTTCTTGACTGGGGGGTCAGCTAATTCTGTGCTTCTTACCCTTGCATGGATGGATTAGTAACTTCTAGAGGACATTTAAAATCGTTGTAAGTAATACCTTCTGCATCAATTTCCATGATGTCATAAATGTCTTGCTCTGGTTTTCTTGACTTTAAAGATCCTCCTGTTGAAAGACGGAAGAGGGAGGTATAATATCAGGGAGGCCAACTGTAGATACTAGAGATAGTATGGGAGGTTGTGGGTAATACAAGGTGGGAGGGAGGGGATCAGGAAAAGTAGCAAAACATTTTATAGACACAAAAATTAAAAATTATCTGTTGATGGTAATGTAAATGATAATATCTTTGACTTGACTAATATACACTGTGTTCATGCTGAGAAAAAACATGTAAAAGTTTTAACTTCATACTTTCCAGCGGGTTTGTAAGAGATATTTGAGGTCTGAGGTTCTTTCTTGGCTCCCATGTCAGATAAACAGTGGGGAAAAGCTGAGGTGGGAGGCACAGCTGACTCATATTGAACATGGCCTTTGTCCCTCCTCCTCTCTCCTTTTTGGCTTTGGTAATGTACTCTAGGTCTGCAATAAAGTGGAGGTCAAGAAACATAGCTCCTGGGAACCAGCAGTTAGCGTAATGGCTATGTCGTTGAACTCCCACATAGTCGACCGCGGTTTGCGTCCCGGACCTGGTGGCTTAAAACTCATGCCGGGCGCGTGTGCGTGCGTGCCCAAGATCCCGAGAGGAGAATGGAGGAGAAGGGATTGCGGCGTGACCATCCCCTCTGCGGGGTGATTTCTCCCTTTCTGTCTCTATGTCTCTCTCTGTCTGTCTGGCGAGCACACCCTGTAGTGAAAACCTCTCAGGAAAAAAAAAAAAAGAAACATAGCTCCTCTGTGACCCTCTTGACCAGTCACTATGGCTAGATTGGGTTCTCAAGATAGGGGATGGTTGAAGTCGGGGAGACTTTAGAGATGTTCCTTCTGCTTGTGGGAACCATAGCAACAAGTGGCTCCAAGGCCATGTAGACACAGAATCGTGTATCCCTGTCAGTGTAGCAAGTCGGTGTCCTTATTGCCAAGAACGTATTCCCCAGGGGTATGTAAAGGGAGCTGGCTGGGAAAACATGGTGGCTGGTGGTACTGATCTGCTGAGGTTTACAGTGGGAGACACCTGTTAAAATCTTGGTTGCCCTGGTTTGTATCTTGAACTTTGTGATCTCTGTTCCTTTTTGCCTTCCCCACCTCTATCTTTTTTTCTTCTTACTCCTAACACATGTGTGCATACACACATTCTCACATATGCACATCCCACATTACATTATTCATAGTAGAGAGGAGTAGGCCTATGATGAAAAAGTGAAAGCAAATTGCTCCATCTGCTCATCGGGGTGCCAACACTGGAGTCTGACTGTGGTGGTGTGGGGAGAGGCCTCTGGACACCTCAATATCAGTTCCTATTAGTTCTTCAGTGTGAGGCTGAACAAGCCTACAGACAGGGAATTTTACAGTTTCAAAAAGAACTCATCCCACCATAGCACAGTTCTGTTAGAATAACTTTCTTTTCTTAAAACAGTTTCCTGGCCCAGTTGTTGTGATATAGGTGGTTGCCTACTGATCTTCAAAGCTGGAAGTCACATGACTAGCCCCAGGTCATGATCTCCGGTTGGTTTGAAACCAGTGCACTCATGCCTAAGATCCTGACCAGCTGCAGGGCTGAGGGAAGGCACTCATGTTGTCATGAGAACCTGTCAAGGGTGCTCGTCTCTGTTTCTCTCTCTCTCTTACATTCTCTGTCTCTCTTAATCTCTCACGTGCATGTGCTCTCTCTTGTGCTCTCTCTTACTCTCTCATAAACTAAACATGTAAAAAAAAAAGTTTCCCCAAGAATCCATTAATAGGCCTATTCTAGCCCTGCAGTGCAGATGAGAAGAGGCAGGTTTTGGTTTTGTATGGCAGATCATCAAACATCTGAAGACAGTTATCATGTCTTAGATACATCTTCTGGATTTAACATCCCCTGTTGCTTCCTGTCCTTATGATGTAGTCTCCAGGTCTGCCCCAAACTTACCTTTCTTCCAGTTGAGCCCAACGAATTTATTTCCAGTTCACACAGGGTGTGGCATTCTCTAAGTCAGACATACTATACCAGGGCTGGCCATGGAATGCAGGGCAGAGCAGGACTAAATCTCCCTTGATATAATCTTTTAGTTTTATTTGTTTGTGTTAACTTTTCTTGTAGTCACATCAGATATACTATTGACTTATTAAGCTTGTGGTTGGGTAAAACACCTAACAATGAACAGGACTTCACCGCCTTGCACATTTCCATCCTATTGTTTTGGAGGCCTTGCAGCAGGATCTAATATAAATGACCAGTATATTTAATCTAGCTAACTGGCCCAATGTTTCTGCCTGTCAACATCTTTTAAAATATGTTTGCATTATCTCCATCATCCAACTGCTTCTGGTCATCTACAAATATAAAGATAACTTCTATATCTGTATCCAAATCTACCATAAATATGTTGCACAGGACAGAACCCTGTGGTTCTCTGCTGGCTTGGTTCTCATCCACTAGACATATCTTTGGGTGGCGCTCAATCATTTATTGCCCCATTGTCTTACACTAACATCCACCTAATATTTCTCTATCTTGTCCAGGCACATCAGGAAACCTTTTGGGGAAAAATGCCTTGTGAAATTTGGCCCTATGACATTCCCACAGTTCCCTGATCTAATGACTTCATTAAAAAGTGACCCAGAAGTAAGTATTACATTATTTTATCTTTTTGATTTTAGTCTGGTTTATTGGAGTCATTTGCTTTTAACATTTGCCCTAGATTGGTCACAGAGTCATTTTCCCAATTTCCTACAATTTCTTAAAAACTAGATACTTAATTAATCTATTCTTTCTCAATACATGAGATATATCCTAGGGCATATTTTATCTAGGTCAAGAGACAACAGTTGCCATTGTCTTCTGATTTTTTCCATCAAACTTTGGTTTCTGCTATTGCTTACCTAATTTTGTTGTATTCTTTTCAGTCTAAAGATCATTTCCCTTCACAGTGAAGTCAAAATTAAACAGCAATCGAAGAATCTGACGTTCTCTGAATTGTTCATCAACACTGCACCAAAGAGTGGCCTATCTTGATCTTCTTTTTTGCCCACTCATATTTCAGAAGGGCTCCTGTCTTTTACTGCTCCCTGTATTATAATTATTATCATTACTATTTTTTGCTAAATTGTTGATCCTGGGATTCAGCTTTCCTGACACTATTTTTTAAGTTCAAAGCCATTTTCCTACATTCCTTGTTGGAAAAACCCTCTTTTTAACCTCTGAATGGGCTCTTTCAAAATCCATGGGAGGGAAATCGGTGCAAATTACTAGTTTGCACTTTGGGGAGCTTACCGACTATCTGGCAGGTTGCACGAAGTATTGTGAGCTCCCTCTAGGTTTACCTTTACCCACATTTTATACGCATATTGTCTACATGTGTGCATATTTCCATCTGTAGCCCCTTCCTACCATGACTTTTCTTTTATCATGATCTGATCTTGGTCAGATGAAGGCTCAACAACCATTTCACAAATACTTAACAAATATTTACAGGCACTTACTGTGTGCCAGGCACTAAGTCTTGCAGACTTCCCCAAGCATGGATATAATGCTCTGTGTTAGAATTTCTGGTCTACTTTGTTTATAACCCTGCTCTGTGCCTGGATAGATAGGCCATAAATAGCCCTCTCATCCTCCTGACAGCCTCTTCCTATGGGGTCATGAGGTATTTCCTTTGCTTTAGTATTCTTTCCATGTCAGACCTGTCACCTTCTGTAGTAATAGATTTCAAGGATTTATCTGGGTGTTTTTCCTCCATATTCAGTTCAAAGTCCTATTTATTGAGAAGGGCTATGCCATGTAAAATGAAGGTTTTGGCCTACTGGGTTTGAATAATCTCATAACATCAACAAAGTGCTTTAGAAACGGGCCCAGCATCCATGGAATTCATCTTAAATGAGAGGTTTCTGTGGTTTTCCATCATTCTTGGCCCTGAGAATATGCTGGGGATCTTGTTAAGAATGCAGATTTTGGTGGTCTAGGGCAGTGATTCTCATAAGGGCTGAAAATCTGCATCTTTATAAGTGCTTGTTGATGAGGCCACACAGTCCAGGGCCTCCCGAGGCTGCAGTGCCCACCCCTGGTCTCACCCCTGCTTGCTCCTGCTGGCCCTCAGCCCTACACTACCAGCTCTTTGGATGATTTTGCCTTGGGTACGAGTATTGTCCAAAAAGTGGATGGGTGACATGGGTGACTTCTGTCCTGGGCTGAAAGCTTTTTTTTTTGCATCTGCCACACTCAGGAATCCATCCTCCACAGGACAGTCTTTCCCTCTTCTCTTCTCTTCTCTTCTCTTCTCTTCTCTTCTCTTCTCTCCTCTCCTCTCCTCTCCTCTCCTCTCCTCTCCTCTCCTCTCCTCTCCTCTCCTCTTCTTTTCTCTTTTCTTTTCTTTTCTTTTCTTTTCTTTTCTTTTCTTTTCTTTTCTTTTCTTTCCTTTCCTTTCCTTTCCTTTCCTTTCCTTTCCTTTCCTTTCCTTTCCTTTCCTTTCCTTTCCTCTTTCCTTTCCTTTCCTTTCTTTTTTATTTAGAGGTTTTTACTATAGGGTGCGTGCACTCGCCAGACAGGGAGAGATAGAGAGACAGAAAGTGAGAAATCACCCCCCAGGGGGGATGGTCACACCGCAATCCCTTCTCCTCCATTCTCCTCTCGGGATCTTGGGCACACACGCACATGCGCCTGGCGTGAGTTTTAAGCCACCGGGTCCGGGATGCGAACCATGGTCGACTACGTGGGAGTCCAGCAACATAGCCATTACGCTAACTGCTGGTCCCAGGCTTTCCCTTTTCTACACATATAGTTTTCCCTGGGCCCCTCTTTTCTACCTCTTAACTAATTTTTGAGCTCCTCCACCTTCCTGGAGCTCCATGCTTTCTGGTTTCCTCTTGTACCTGTTCCTCACTTACAGCATTGTCCTTCTGGAGAAATCACTTGCTCTTTTGCCACCTCCTCAAGTGTGTGGCCAGCCTACGTGTGATACTGAGAGTGAGAAGGTAGATGTTCCTCCCCAGTGCTCCCTACTTCATTTGAGACTTTTGTGTGCGGAGTTGACAGAGCTGAGGACCAGAACCACTGCAGAATCAGTACGCTGGTCACATGGCAGGAAGCATGACTGGCTGGCCTGCTGCCTTCTCCTTCTCCATCTCTTAGCCTGTATCATAGGCTCTTGGCTTCCCTGACCATGGAGAGGGAACATCCCTTCCCATGGTTTTCTTTGTAGTGAACTTAGCTATTCAGCCCATAAATATACTCCTGGCATTTAGTGGTGATGTAGGCCCAACACTTGCTAGGTCTATTCATTCTTTGCTTTTTCTCACACTTACTCCATTTTGTTGGCCAGACACAGTCATATATCGATACTCTCAAGAAAGATAGATTGTAAATCCCAGGCAGAAGGGAAAAGAAAAATCTCCCTCCATATATTTTAGGGAACTGCTGCTTTCTTTGTATTCCAATCTCTGCTGTAACAACCACTCTCCCAAGTAACTGCAGAAACTGGGGTATGTCATTGAGCTTGTCTCCAATACAGTCCATATCCTGGGCTCAGGCCATCAACATCACAGTATTGATCAGTGGACATTTACTGTGGTGGCCAGACTTTTATTAAACACTCAACATATATTTTGCCTAAAGAAACTCAGCATTGTAAAGACACACGGCTACAAAACATGTCCATACAGATCAAATATGCATGATGCTTACAACCTAATTTAAATAGATAGGACTAAATCTATTAATTGAACTGAAAGACCAAAGGGATGTGGATGAACAGAGAAAATGAAATAATAGTTTCAGTAGGGCCTCTCTCTAATGGTGAGTCCATACTGGTATGAATAGGTTGAGTCTCTTCCATACCGCTGGCACCCCAGCTTTTTCCTATCCCCCTTCTCTCCCATATCCTTTCAAGCTTAACATTGGTGCTTCACCGATGATTACCCAGTAAATGGCTTTCAGGATCCTGCTTATGAATATTTAGAGAAATGCTTAGATTTTCCCCAGCTGTCATGCTTACTGACTCAGAATGGTTCCAGTTCTCAGGGCTTCATGAGAGCATACACGCTTAAAGAAATCCAAACGAAGCCTATAAAACACTCCTCATCATGTGCTGGCTTGCATGGACCTGTCCTCTACCTCTCCATCCTCTCTTACAGGGTTTCTGGCTCTTAATTTTATTTAACTATATTTGAGCTACAGAATTTAGCAGGCATAGATAGGGGCAGGGAGGTGAACTGACGGGGGAGTCTAATTTACTGCTGCCATGACTACGGATGTGAAATAAATCTGTGAATCAGTGATGGATCGATTCCACTAAGACTGGATTTAAATGATTAATAATGGCAAGAAATGCCGTTCAGTCTTCCCTTTCCAGGACCCTAAAGTCAGGGGTCTTTGGGCTTAATTGGGTAGAGAATTAAATTCTGCTATGCAATCTTGCTAAACTCTCTCCTGTGTATCTCTCAGTTGTGGCCATGAAAGTTCCCTCTACAATGATTTGACTGAATCAGGGCCAGCTTCGACCACATACATAGCTAGAGTCTGATGTGGGCCCATGTCCCATTTGCCATACTCCACATGATTATCTAGGCATGGCCTATCACCCCAGGGAACCAGTCTGCAATCTGGAAAGGAAATGGCCTGTGTCCCTGAGGGAAATAGTGCTTGTGCTCATGTAGAAAAAGAACAGAAAGACTAATGAGGAAACAAGGAGGAGTCATGGAAAGGTTGAAGAGGATATCTGTTTTTATTTCAGCTTTCAGCTGATGCTCTTTCTCTGAGGGGGCTTTGAGGTGGGAGGAAACGAATAGCAGGGCTAGTAGAGGAGCTAACTTCTTACCTAAAATGTACCAGAGATGACACAGAAAAGAGCACAATATGGTGAACATGAGAGACAATTCTTTTTTTTTTTTGGAGAGGTTTTCGCTATAGGGTGCATGCGCTCGCCAGACAGACAGAGAGAGACAGAGAGACAGAAAGCGAGAAATCACCCCCCGGGGGGATGACCACGCCGCAATCCCTTCTCCTCCATTCTCCTCTCGGGATCTTGGGCACGCACGCACACGCGCCCTGCGTGAGTTTCAAGCCACCAGGTCTGGGACACGAACCGCGGTTGACTACGTGGGAGTCCAGCGACATAGCCATTACGCTAACTGCTGGTTCCTGAGAGACAATTCGTGAGCCACAACATTTTGCAGAAATGAACTGTTACGAGACCGCTCCTCCCGCCCCAGGCCCCAGATAGCCTAGCCGTGGGGTGGCCAGCAGAGTGCAGCTTTCCTTACCCACAATGCTCTCATAGGTCCATTCCGTCTGACTGGCCTGGTCTCTTGTCTGGGCTTTGGGAAACTCCTTACTAGTGTAAGGATACTCGAAGACAGATTCGGAGTCAGGAGATGGGGCAGCAAAGGTAGATGAGTCAGCAAAGGTAGACGGGACAGCAAAAGTGTCCTGAGAGGTGCCAACAGATTGGTTCCTGTCAGAGGGGAGCACAAGGGTTAGTCACTTTCAGACAGATACCAGGCTAGAACTCAGTTCCGTGGCATGCTGGGAGGTTGGGGTGGTGGTGGCGGTTCAGCATCTTCAGGCTTCTGCTGGTCACACATGGTAGCTGTCACAAGGGTATAGGGACCAACTTGCATGTCATGGAAAATAGGCGTGGGTGTCCTGGGATGGAGACACATATGTTACCAATTGCTGCTTTAAAAAATGATGAAATGATATGTGAGTGCCTTCAAAAACCACTGGGCTTGACTGCCATAATTGACAGTCAAATGTTCCAGAACATTCTCTCTCTTTCCTGGTTCACAATTCAGCTCTAGTGGCCCATCTTGTCTCACAGTTGCCTCTGGCAGAGTGAAAAAAATACCAAGAAGTAGATGTCCCAGCAATTTAAAATCAAACACAGAGCGGGACCAGCAGTTAGTGTAATGGCTATGTTGCTGGACTCCCACATTGTCGACCGCAGTTCGTGTACCGGACCCGGTGGCTTAAAACTCACGCCGGGCGTGTGTGTGTGTGTGTGTGTGCCCAAGATCCCAAGAGGAGAATGGAGGAGAAGGGATTGCGGCGTGGCCATCCCCCCGGAGGGTGATTTCTCACTTTCTGTCTCTCTGTCTCTCTCTGTCCGTCTGGCGAGCGCACATGCCCTATAGCGAAAACCTCTCCAAAGGAAAAAAAAAAAAAATCAAACACAGACCTGTCCCTGTAGATGGCCCACCTCAAACACTACCACCATCATGAAAGTTTCCAAAGAGCCTGCTGTCAGGGCACTGTTTGGGAGTTGCAGGTCCGGCTACCTCGCAATTAAGGAAAGATGACCCCAACACACTGGCCCTCTCGGGGTCCTTTCTCAGGAATCCCTGGTGTTTAAATATCAAGAAACTATCATTCAAAGGAAATAGAAGGTTGTTTTGGTCCCGAGGTCACTTCATGTAAACTGGCCCAGCTGGCCCAGAGATGAGCACAAGCGAAAATACCCAACATAAAGGTGGGTATTGACAAGGTGGCTCAAGAGTAGCTCAAAATCCCACGTAGTGACTGTGGCTTGAATCCCCAGCCTGGTCTCTCTGAAACATGCTCTGTGTGTGTGTGTGTGTGTGTGTGTGTGTGTATGGATAGCCAAAATCTTATGGGCTAGAAGACAGGAGGAAGAGGATTGTGGCTTGACCAGATCTTGTGGAAGAAGCTCATCTCTCTCTCTCTCTCTCTCTCTCTCTCTCTCTCACTTTCATATGTATGCACATACACTCTATCATGAGTACAAAAAAATGGGCTGTGACTTTGGTTGGTAGAGAAACACATAAACTTTGCTGTCAGAGACCTGAGCATAAATACTGGCTCTTGCACTATAGTAGAGTAACTTCCAGTACATTGCTTGTTTGCTCTGGTTCTCATAGGAGAAATTAGACAGTCTTGCTTTCTATCTGGGTCAGGGGTCCTGATGTAGGGGCAGGGAAAGGAGTGAGGAAAGGGGTCTGAAGTTCAGGGTGAAGAAGCAGAGGGAGAGAGGAGGTGGCTGCTTGTTTTGGGTGCCACAGGAAAGCTGTTCTCTCATCAGTGTCTGGAGGAGTTACAGGCAGATCTCACAGGTGCCTTCTGAGGGACCAGAGGGAGGGCCTGGTCTGTGTGGGCTCTGTGAGCTGAGGTAAAGCAGATGCATTATCAAGATACATCACTTGTCAAGGGGCAAGATGCTTGGGGCTTAGGTCAGGTGATAGCAGACATCAAGAACAAACAAACACAAACGAGTTCTTTAGGCAAGTGTCAACTCTTGCTTCACACTAGGCCTCAAGGCCACTCAGGAGACTTCCATGGGCCTCAGTTTCTCTATTTTTCTAGTAAGATAATGCCTGTCCCAGGTATTCACTGGACCCAAAAAGATAATGCAAGTTTTCGTCAAAGACTTAAAAGTCAAAGTTGTCAAAAAACATAGAGGGTTTTATTTAAGATAATGTTAGCTGCTCCAGTCATTTCTACTTCTCGTGCATTTCCCCAGCACCCTCTCTGCCATACCTGCTCCAGGCTGGGACATTACAGAGTCTTCTTGGGTGTCTTTAGGGCTCTGCTGTGGTCTCAGCTTTTAAGAAGCAGTATCTGAGTTCTGGCTTATCTGGGCCAAGCACCAACTCCACGTCCATAATAAAGAGGGTGCAAGGAGGAGTTGTTGGATCCCAGATCCTGGGGGATTGCTGATGTTGAAGGCCTGCTTCTGTAGCCACTTTAGAGTGGGGACAGGGCCTGTTGTGTACCTGGAAGACCTGTGACATCCGTGGAGAGGTGGGAGAAGAGCTGCTTTAGGCCTAAAAAGACTAGCAGCTGCCTGATTTTAAGGAACTCTAAAGTGCTTGACCTATTCCTGCTCCCCTTCTCCTCCCTTCTTCACACACACACGCAAACACACACATGCACGCACACACACACACACATAATTCTTCTTGCCCAGAAGGATCCATGGAAGGTTCAACATCTCAGCTCTCTTGTGTGAGGAAAATCCAGGGCCCCTCTGAAGTCTAAATCTGGCACTGGGGCTCAAGCTAAAGAGGATATGGACACCAATAAGGCCCCCAGGACCTCTCATCCTCAAGGCTCTCTGTAAGGCCCTAGGAAAGAAACCCCCTCAGCTGAAATATGAATAAGGAGTTGGATAGATGCATGTATTTGAGATAAAGCTGATCAGGAATCATGATTCTTGTTCTAGACATGCTAAGTTTTCCATGTGGTGGTTCCTGGAGAACAGAATGGCAAACAGCCAGGATTCCTAGCATTTACTGAGCGCACCTTGTACCAGCTGTTGCTCTGAGTGCATCCATGTGCTAATACTCATTTCATTCTTACCACAAACCCATGAGGCTGAAACTCTTCCTCTCCCCATTTTACAGATGGAGAAACTGAGGTACAAGGAGATGAAGTGGCTTCCCTTTTGCACACAGCTGGCTGAGTGGAGCCGAGATGCCAGTTCAGGCAGTCTGCCACCAGAGCCCTGTTCTGTCACCTTTCAGTTGGTTACTTCACTGTCGGGCCCCTTCACTGTGTCAGGTCACATTGCTCAACTTGCTTTGGATGTCAGTAACTGAGCTGAAGGGGTCTTCAGGAAGCCCCCTCTTATGTATACAGCACCTTCATTGCAGGAGTCATATGCCAGCTCGGCCTTGCTGAACCTCTGCTGTATAAAGCATGGAGCAAAGGTGCCAATGCAGAGCAAGAGTGCGGGTCCATTCACCAGGTTGGGGCAGCCCTGCATGGAGCCCTCTGCTCTTTTTTCCCTACTTAGGAGAGCTACAATTTCTTTCTGATTCTTGTCATAATTGGCCTCGTGCTTTTTTTTGATCTAATTCAACCCACTTTACCAGAAGAGATGAATGACCCTTTCCCCCACATCCTGAAATCAACCTCTGGGGAGGGATTGTAAGGCATGAGACACAGGGACAAGGTCTGGGATCAGAAGTCTTATGTACCTCTACCCTGTTTCTCCAGAGCTGGGCACATAGAAGGCATTCCATACGTTCTCATCCCATAGACATTTTACTGACTGTTTAGTGTGTGCCAAGCCTTGTGGTAAGATTTAACGAACTGTCACTGATTGATTGATAATTTAGACCTTGGGAATATCCCAGAGCTTATTCTCTTCTTGAATATACTGTAACTTCCTTCTAGAATTCATTCATCTGCTCAACAAAGAACACTGTCCATGAGTTCTTTGCCATCCTCCCTAGTTGAGACCTCCCCAGGCTCCAATAGTGTTTGCTTTTTCATCTCTAGTTCTGGGTGCTTAGGAATCTACTCTTGGTTCCCCTCCTTCCGCTATTAGTAAGTGAATGGCAGAGGCAGAGGGCTGTGGTCTCTAGGAAACCCTCAAAACAACCTCCCTAATTAAACCCACCTGTTTCAGGGGACCTGCCTTCCACAGTCTATCCTACCTGACTCTCTGTTTAGCTCTCCAGAGGCTAAATATAATTTCTTAGTGTGAGTTTGTACCCAATTTATCCCAAAATAAAACTGTTACCTTTTATTAAGACCAGCTCTGGTTTTCCGTGAATAAATTGCCTTGAGTTCTGTTAAAAAAAAAAAAAAAAGGAATAGAAACACAATGTTGGATAAGAGGAAAGCTTCTTTTTCTCTCTCTAAAAATATGTTAAGTTCAAGATGTTGGGATGGTGGTGTTTCTTATTTAAAGATATGTTGCTAAGTGCATGATGTGGGATTATAGAAATTTGTCTATTTTTACTTTTAGTGTTTCTCTTAATGGTTTTCTTGTGAGGTTTAAATGTAATATAATTAGAGATAATTCAAGAAGATAATTTTCAGGAAATCATGGATTTTGGAAATTCAAGTTTGCTTTGCTCTCTCTTCTGTTATCACAGAGGTCTCCCTCTGTGTGAGATAAGAACATCTGTATGGCAGAAGTAACTAATTGTAGAAGTGCTATGGTTTGAATGTATACCCCCAAAATTTCTGTGTTGAAAGTGTGAATTAAGAGAGTGAAAACTTAGTCCAACTCTGGTGTTACAAAGCGGGGTCTTTAGGATATTAGGTCATCATGGTGGGGACTCCTATAATAAATTCCTACTAGTTTATTGGGAGAGAGAATGAGATGGACACTGACATACATGCTTGCTCTGTCTGGCCATGTGATGTCCCCTACCATGGTACCCTCCAGTAAGAAGACCTCACCAGATGTGGCTGCCTGACTTTGGGACTCTAAAACAGTGAGATGAATACATCTCTACTCTTTATAATTACCCAGACTCAGGCATTTTTGTTACAATGAACTAAAATAAGATACTAATATTTAAACATTATTAGAACGTCAATGAATCTGTTCCTGTCATTTGATTACCAGATTGCTTGCCTTGAATGATATATCATACAGTCAGGATAAAATATACTATAAGTTCTGATAATAGAGAATAGTACAGTGGAAACAAAAAAATCTAAAATTTGAAACTGAAATGTTTAACACACTTATCCACAGTTTCCCTATGCAACAGAGTATTATATAGATATTAAAATGTCTATAAGACATAAACAACAGGGACAAATGGGGATGTTACAAAGGTAAAATGCAACATGGATATACAACATACTTACTAAAAGTGAAACAAAAGTGAGGGACCAAGGTGATTGAATCTCTGCTCTAAGCCCCATCTTCCAGATCCCCAAAACTCAGGTAGAAACCATTTAAATCTGAGGTATGTCCTGCCATGTTCAGGAACCAAGGTGACTGACTCTCTACTTTAAAACCCATCTTCCAGATCCCTGAAACTAAGGCAGGTAGGGCAAACTCTATCCTCTCTTTGTCTCTGTCTCTTTATTTCTTTAAAAAATTTAAAAAGTTTTTAAAACACTTCTTCTCATCTCTTACCTCTCCTTTCTCTTGCTAATTGCAGAAACCATTTAAATCTGAGGTGTGTCCTACTGTGTTCATATGGTGCACAAGTGTGCTACACAATTTTCATTTTTTGCTTAAAAATTTTTTTTCCTTTCTGGTTGTTTTTGTCTTATTTTTATTTACCCTTTGTTTTATTTTTCCTTTTTGTTTTTTTGCTTTTTTAACCTTACTTTCTCACTGCTGTTTAGCCTCCACACACTGAGTATCTAGACAGGTATAGGTGCACAGTAACAGATGCCAAGCATCTGAATACTTTTAGGGTCATAGAAATCCTCAACCCTTGTTGAACCTGCTTCCCAAAGGAAGAAACTCCTCTTCATAAATCTGAACTTAAAGTCTTTTTCTGTGGATGCCACATTGCAAAGCACAGGAGAGGACAGAAATTTTCTGAGAAGTACCTTACAGTAAAGGGAAGCACATGATCTTATGGTTGCAGACACCTTCTCTAACCAATTAGCCAAAAATGAATACACTGCCAAATGGCTAAAATTCAGAGAAAAGAGACTGCAGAGTGAACATCAGCGAGAAGTTTAGAGCTGTATAGAGAGCGTGGCTCATCTCTTCCCACATGCCTCTGAACTCTCAGTTGAAACCCTGCAGCTCAGCACAGGTGCACCTATTCCCTAGAAACTGTGAGGCCTTTGTAACATCCAGTTCCATAGTCAGAAGCGCAGGTTACCTGGTGAGTATCAGGGAAACAGAACCACAGAGAAATTGCAGATTACCTCCTCCCATACACCTCTGAACACACAGATTTAACTCCAAGAAATTAGGAAGAAACGTATAATTCATCAGATGACCAGAAAGCACTGCAGAGGCACAAGAAATATGAGAAACCAAGAAAATATCTCTCCCCCAAGGGAAAAGAACAACCTTTTATAATGTACGGACAGTACAAAGAAACTTGTGAAAATGTCCGATAATGAATTCTGACTACTCATAGTGACAAAACTTGATGAGAGAGATGAGAGACGACAAACCCCAGAAGGTGCAAGAGAAGAGAGACAATGAATTTGGAAGGTGAGGAAGTTCTACGATTTGAAGAAATATACAGGGTCCAGCAGTTAGCATAATGGCTATATTGCTGAACTCCCATGTAGCCGACCGTGGTTTGAGTCCCGGAACCAGTGGCTTAAACTCACGCCGGGCGTGTGTGTGTGTGTGTGTGTGTGTGTGTGCCCAAGATTCTGAGAGGAGAATGGAGGAGAAGAGATTGCGACGTGGCCATCACCTCGGGGAGTGATTTCTCACTTTCTATCTCTCTGTCTCTCTCTGTCTTTGTGGTGAGCGCATGTGCCCTACAGCAAAAACCTCTCCAAAAAAAAGAAAAAGAAATATACACCATAAAAAAGAATCAAATGGAGCTGTTAGAGATGAAAGGTGTAATACAAGAGATAAAAACCTCCCTTGAAAGTAATAAAAGCGGATTAGACCATGCAGAAGATTGAATCTTAGAAATTGAAGACAAAACCTTTGACCTAGAAAAAAATCACCAAAAAGACTGAAAAAGTAACCTCCAAAAATGAGCATAATATACTAGAAATACTAGATACCACTAAGCACCCTACCATTTGGATAATTGGTATCCCAGAAGGTGAAGAAACTGATAAGGGCATTGATAATCTATTCCATGAAATCTTGGAGGAAAACTTTCAAAACCTAGGGAGGCATTCAAATCCATACCTAAGAAATACAAAGGACCTCTAATAGAATCAACCCAAGAAGATCTTCTCCAAGTCACGTCATAGCCGGATTGGCCAAATCCACAAAGACAAGATACTAAAATTGGCAAGAGAGAAACGTAAGGTTATTTATAAAGGTTATCCCATCAGGTTAACATCTGACCTCTCACTGGAAACAATGTGAGCAAAGAAAGAATGGGAAAATATATTCAAAGTGTTAAATGAAAAATAATTTCAACCAAGAATACTATACCCAGTATGATCATCCTTCATATGGGAATAAAAAAATAAAAAACATTCTCAAATAAATGAAACCTGAAAGAATTTACTAACACCAGACCAGCTCTTCAAGAAGTTCTGAAGGGAGTACTTTGTCAGGAAAATTAAAGACACACAGACAGAAATAAGAGAACAAAAGGCAACCAAGAAAATGACCAATTTAATGGTAGGGACAAGTGCAGAAATATCAATAATAATGTTGAATGTTAACTTCCAGAATTTAAATGGAAAGATTGGACTACAGTAACACCACACATTTAACAGAAGAGAGATTAATTACATGAGACTGAACTGATGAAATAGAATTTTGTGACTTTTGACTAAAACACTACTGATTTTTTTTGCTATGCTTTGTTTTGCAGATTTAAGGATTTTGCTTTCTTTTGAGCTGTTGATAGATTCAGCAATTTGTTAAAATGTAACTTTTCTCCTTTCCTGACCCCTCTGGAAATGAGAAATGTTTGTGAGTATTCTTATTTAGTAACAGAAGGGTTATTTGCATAAGTTCAATATTACCTGTTGCCTTGAATCATAAATTGGAAATACTTGTTATTGTCAGGGCTTTGACTGGAATGTCATATCTGAAGATATTACCAGAAAACTATGAAACTAAGGTAGATCTCAAGAAAGCCAACAGAAGGTCTTGGAAAGATTGCCTGGCACCGTAAACAGTTTTGTCTGGCAGAGAGGATTAGAGAAGTCATATTGAAAGAATTCGTATCATAAAATAACCTGAACTTTTCCAGCCTAGCATTGTAACGAGTAGAGATTGCAAAAGAGCAGCCAAAACCAGAGGATTACCTTGAGGAAGACTTAGAAAGTAGAAAAAGAGACTGATCTTTGCTAGCAGATGGTAAACCACAGAGTACTTCGTAGGCAGAGCTGAGTTGGGAAGGTTCATGTGAGAATTGTGTGCTGGGTGTTTGCTTTTCAACAGTTTGAGTAGATGACATGCAAATATTTTCTCAAAAACATTTAAAAACCATACTGTCTCTATTGTTATAGAGTCAAAAACAAACTCATAACAAATTTTTTTTTCTTTTCTGTTGCTTGTTCACTTGCGTTTCATTCATTAAGGACCATACTATATATATATATATATATATATATATATATTTTTTTTTTTTTTTTTTTTTTTTTTTTTTTTTTTTTTTTTTTTTGAGAGGTTTTGGCCATAGGGCACGTGTGCTCGCCAGAAAGACAGAGAGAGACAGAGAGACAGAAAGTGAGAAATCATCCCCCCACCAGGAGGGATGGCCATGCTGCAATCTCTTCTATTCTCCTTTTGGCATCTTGGGCACACACACCCACGCGTCTGGCATGAGTTGGGTCCAGGGACTCGAAACGTGGTCGACTACATGGGAGTCCAGCAACATAGCCATTACGCTAACTGCTGGTCCCATGACAAATATTTTTAAAGTTATATTTAAAATTTAAGAAGTTGTTTATTAACTGTCAAGAACTATGATATATGTGCAAAAATTTTTTGATATGTAAAGTACATGTTTGTGAGAAAGTGTAAATAAATAAATAAAAATAAAACAAAACAGAAGCACAAAACTACCACCACTACCAAATACATAAACAATAAGGGCAGGAGGACAGAATAAGATGTACTAAAATGTGAATTAGCTTTATATTTGGATGTTAGTAGGTCAAGTGATGTTTTCCTACTCTTTCTTTTTCAATTTTTCCATTAAAAAATGAAAAAGAATAGGTTTTATCTCCTTTATGTCACTCCCAAAATGTGAAAATATGCACATAACTTATTAAAAAGCAGAAACAAAGGATGAAAAATGAAAGGAAGCAGGAAAAGAAGAGAATAGAAAGCTTGAAAGCCTGTTCTTGCTCCTCTAACAATTTTCTGAGATCTTGGACACATCACATACCTTCTCTATACATCGGTTTTCTTATTTATGAAATGGGAGGAATGGGATGAAGGTTGGGAGAGTTAAAGGTGAAAGTGCATGAAATATAAAATATACCTATGCCATTGAACCGTGGTTCCAACTTTCAGAACAAGATGTGCAGAAAATGATGCAGTCTGTAGTGAGTACCGTTGAGGCTGGAGGCGACAGGGCCTGGGGCTCAGCATTCCCTTTCCTCACTGGTTGCTGACTCAAGGCCACAGACTTTGACCTTTCCTGCATAAAAAATTGGCTGGCTCTCCCATCCTTGCTTTATCAGCATGTCATGCACCTTTCTTTTTAAATACCCTAAATTGATAGGTTCCGTGTTGAAAATGGTAGTTAGGACATTGACTTCAGTTGGAAATAGCAACCAAATTATAACATTGGGGCCAAACAGCATTTGGAGTTGCCAAGGAAGGGCTAGCAAGGGTAAAGAAAATTCAATCCAAAGCATAATGCATATCAAAATACTATGTGTACTAGGCAAAAACCATTGTGAAACAATATCTTGGCAGTCTCAATAGCATTTTTTGCTACAGAGCAGAATTCATTGTGAAGAAGGTTTTGACTTCCAAAAGAGCAAAAGGAGCCTCATTATGTGGTGGTTTCATTCTAGCATATTCTACGGCAACAGACCAGTGTGGGTTGTACTTCTTTCTTTAAGCACCTTTCCTCCAGTGAGGTCAAATAGTATTTCTACACCTTATGGTTGTATAGAGTGGGAGAGCTTTAAAACATTTTCAGACATGTTACTTCATTTAATTATGCAAGAAAGGTGTTTTTCCACATGGGGATGCTGAAACCTAGAGAGAGTAAGTGACATGCCCAGGGGCATCAGCCCCAGTAGGTGCTGGATCTTCTGATTCTTGACCCCATGGTATTTATACCTGTGTTCTGCACCTAATATTTAGAAACTACCTGGGAGGCCAGTGAGATGTGACTATCAACTATTCAGTGGCAATTGATGCATTTATATTAAAATTGTTCATCTAATTTTATTGGGGTTCTCTGTAAGCCATGGGGGAAAATTATCCCCTTAATGAAAAAAGAGAGGGTTGGTTTTGCTATTCTGACCTGATCTGATTTGCCCAGGGAAATGGAAACCACTGCAGTTGGCCTGCTGCATTGGGGGTTAAGTTCATTGTATTTTCCCTTGTTTTTTTGGCTATGTCTGTTTCACAGTGGGAGGTAATGTGGCCAGTGACTGTGACCATTTACAAGTCAATGGTCAGGAGATTATAATATAATACACTGTAATGTAGTAGTAACAGTTTACTTACATAGAATTAAAACGCTATGTGCCTGGCATAACTCATAACTTTATATAATTTAACTCCTTTACTCCTTGCAAATATCCTGTAAGTTAGGTCTTTTGCTATCCCCTAGTTTATAGTAAAGAAAACCAAGCTATAGAGAGGTTAAGTGACTAGGTCAAACTCATGCACTTAGTAAGTGGGAGAGAGCAGGCCTTCACATGGAGGCTGAATGAAGGAAAAAGAAAAATGTGGTCTTTGCTATGAAGTAGACATATAAATGACACTCATGCTGTCTCTTCACTGCCAGATCCTATGGCAGATGTTGCTAGTTAGCACTTTTTCTTGCTGAGTCAAAATGAGACCTAGGAATACTTCTCAACATAATGCTCTGCCACTAACTTTTAATAATTGATTCATCAGCATGAGCAATGGAAGCCCACTTATCATTTCTAGAGCTCATTTTATAGGTGCTAATTAATTCATAAAGTTGTTTTTTTATTCATAACATGCTTATGTGGTGTGTGTCTGTCTGTTTAGCTTTATGAAATGAATGTGACCATTTGATTCCCTTTGCAGGTACTGAACCGCTATAGGCCAGGAAGGCACTGTTGGCACTGAGAGTCAACGCAAGGGATAAACAACACTAGATCTAAAAGGTATTTGGAGAATATTCTACATGAATAAATCCTGATATGATTTTTTTTTGAAAAGCTAAGAATTCTCTTGTAAACTCCTTCTTAATTTATCCTCTTTTGTATAATAGGGCTTGGTTGGTACCCTGGATTTTCATAGACTAAGACATTCTCCCATGTGCCTTTAAAGGCATTTTAGCATTCTTTTACAGCCTTTTTTTCTTTTTTTTTTTTTTTTCCCAGTGCCTCTCCAACTTTTGCTAGCAGGGCATTTATTTTCAAAGCTTTTGCTTTATACACAGTTCCATTCATTTGACAGCATTATATTTGTCCTACTCTAGTGGGTAATATATTTACAAAGATCCAGCACATAGAGGGGACATGTTAAGAATGCTTGATTCATACTGTGCATGAGAAAAGCTCTGAATGCTATTTTTCTATATTAGAATTACACTTGGTACTTGAACAGCAGGGATATTAGGATTCCAAGAGGAATCTTAATGGTAGAAGTACAGGGAAAAGAGAGTTTCTCAGCAATAGAGGAATTACCTCTCCAATGCAAAAACTAAACTTTCATGAAGGCAGTAGGAATTGAGGATGACACGTCTGACTTAATGGAGAAGGATGTAAAGGTAAAATGACTGCAAGGCTGCTGGGAACACCTAGCTTTTAGAGTGTAGGCTGCGTGTAGTCAGATTTTTTAGTTTAAGTTTAAAAATTTAAATAGCCTGGGATTCTTGCAGTTGGTAGTAGAACTCGATCCAGAAAAATAGTTCAGTTCTATTTCTAAGTCAACTTTTAGGTGATGAGGATGATCTGTATTTTTAAATTTCTGTACCTACTTGGATGGAATGATACAGTCATGACGTCAGGGGATGATGCCGTGTGGGCCTTTGGGTGAATGCATACTGGCCCCTGATAGCAACAGCACAAGAAGGCTACTGGGCAGTAATAAAACCTAAGCAAAGGAGATGTTGCCCATTGCAGAAACTGAAAAAAACATCAGCCCTGTGATGACAGCAATCACTCCAAAGCCAAATACACACCAGCACCATGGGCATTCCAAGAACCATACTAGTGTCTGTTGACCTAGTGACAGATTGTAGGAATGTGTTCTAGAAAACAATTAGAGATCACAGGTAAATCCTAGTTATGCAGATACTCATTAAAGTGCTATTTTAAAAAAATAACAGGTCCAGCCAAGGTGGTGGGTGATGCTAAGATGCTGTGCTTCATGAGTTGGGGCCACATGGGAGGCCTGGGTTTGATTCTCTGTCCAACCTCAAGGCCAGGTATAGTGGTATGCACTTGTAATCCCATGACTCAGGGAGGCTGAAACTGAAAAAAACATTGCAGAAACTGAAAAAAACAAAGAATGGAAACAGAACACTTAAAAAAAAAATACAATACAATGCAATTCAGCTATTAAAATTATTTTGTAGAAAATGTAACAAATTATGAAATTATATTAATATAAATATATAATATGATTATACTGTACACACATATATATAAATGTACCTTAAAAATGGGTTACAAACACTATATAAAGTATGATTGTTACAAAAGATATACAAATGAATCTTTTATAAATATAAGTTCATACATATAAAATGTGTATATAAATATTAATATTAATATAAATATAAATATAATATTTTTTAGGGGCTGTAACCAAAGGGAGCTGTGTGAAAGTGGTGATTATTTCTGAGTGGTAGTGAATTCTGCTTCTTTTTACTTAAATATAATTTTTTTTTTTTTTGGAGAGGTTTTTTTTGCTATAGGGCGTGTGTGCTCGCCAGACAGACAGAGAGAGACAGAGAGACAGAAAGCAAGAAATCAACCCCCAGGGGGGATGGCCATGGCACAATTCCTTCTCCTCCATTCTCCTCTTGGGATCTTGGGCACGCACGCACATGCGCCCGGCGTGAGTTTAAGCCACCGGGTCCGGGACTCGAACTGTGATCGACTACATGGGAGCCCAGCGAGATAGCCATTATGCTAACTGCTGGTCCTCTTAAATATAATTTCTAAAAACATCCACAATGAACATGTATTACTTGTGCAAAAGGAAATGAAAAAAGATACAAATTATTATTATTATTATTATTATTATTATTAAATAAACAGTGGACTAGCAGGTGGTGTGATTAAGGTGCTGGACTCCCATGTGGACAACTCTGTGGTTTGAGTTTCAGACCTGGTAGCTTGAAAATCATACCAGGCAGATGTGCATGTGTGCCCAAAATCTCCAGAAGAGAATGGAGAAGGAATTGCATCATAGTCACCCCTCCAGGGAGTGATTTCTCACTTTCCCTTTCTCTGTCTCTCTCTGGTGAGTGCACCTGCCCTATGACAAAAAACTAAAAAAAAAAAAAAAAAAAAAAAAAAAGAAGAGAGAGAGAAAAGAAAAAGCAGGCTCTTCATGTGTTTCAACATTCCCTGTCTGCTGTGTGGGCACAGTGCTGTGGGGTGTGGCTATTGTAGTTGTGAGTAGAACTTGTCAGTAGTGAGCACGCCTATCTGTCAGCACCATGGATAGGGCGGGACATTTGTGTTTATCTCAGGTATGTATATATCTCAGGTTTGTTCTTTTTCCTTGGGTATGTGGGGAATTAGCTACCATCCTGTGGGAGGTCCTCCTTCAGATACTCACTGTCTTCCAGGATAGTGTACTTGTCAAACAGGTAGTCCCTTTCTTCCAGATACTTCCCCTGCTCCAGATACACTTCTTCCTCCGGATACTCTTCCTCTAGGAACTCTTCTTCCTCCAGAAACTCATCCTCCTCCAGAACCTCTTCCTCCTCCAGAGACTCTTCGTCTTCAGAAAATGAAGATTCATCCTGCACACTCTCTTTATCTGGTTCTACTTCAGTGTCCTCCGAAGAGAGGGTCTGTGTGGAATGTTGAGAAGTTTGGGGAGAGAGAGGAGGTTGTGCTCCTGACAGCCAGTTCTTTTTAGCAGACATGTTGCGGATGCATTCAGCGGATGATCTCTGTTAGCAGCAGGCAAAGTCACATCATCATCCTGGTAACCAAGAAAGGAATAAAAGCCCATTAGAATGGCATATTGACTTAAATCCTTTTTTGTTCCCTCATTTCACTGAATAGTCTTCAGGGGGCCCTTTAGAACATGGTGGCTCAGGAAAAGCCCCCCCCCCCCCAAAAAAAAAAAAAGGGAACAAAGTTTACCTTCAACCACTTAGTTAAGGAGACCACATCTGAAGGCAAAGCCTTTGAAATTACTGCACAATATGACGTAAACAAGGAGGGCTGGGAAGTGAAAAAGCCATCACTGTTTAAGGGTGTGATCATTAGGGAGAATTTTTATTTATTCACCAAGAAATACTTATTTCCACAATAAACAAGATAGAGACTTTTTTGGAAGGTTGAAATCTGGGGAGGAAAAGGAGTGGTACAAACAGATTTCTAAACACAAAGTGACAAGCGCAATGATACAATACATGCAGGTTGGCATAGATAGAGGTTGGTCCTTTGGTCATACAAGACTCCCTGGTTGGGGGTCTTTCAGGCACATATTCATGGCTGCCATGGGCACCATACTTCGGCTAGAAGCACCACCCACCTTCACACCATCGCTTCACTTGGCAAATGCATGCTTATGTTTTAATCTTCAGCTTCAACATGACTGTGAGCATCTTGACTTCTTCTGGAAGTTTTCCAGACTCCATCGAATGCTCTATCCAGTACCTTCGATATTTTTGCTGAAGTAACTGGTTAGTATTGTTTGCATTTCTGTTTTTCCAACAGTGTGAATTTCTTAAAGGCAGAGAGAGTCAACTATTTTTTTTAAAGTATATTTTGAATTCTTCCACTCTTCCCCATCTCCGCTGTGGCTCCCTGCTCATCTTTAATCTGGATGACTGGTCTTCCTGAGACCACTGCCACTGACTTGCTAGTCATTTTTCTTGAGCATGTTTTTTTAAAAATAGAAATCAGATCAGGATATCCATTGCTTAAAACCTCCAGTGACTTTCCATTGTGCTTAGGATATCATATAAATTCCACCAGGGCGTGACTGTCCTTCTGAATTCCCTTCCCATCCCTACTCCACTGCCCCCTCCCCTTTACTC
The DNA here is from genome assembly GCA_026018925.1 of Tupaia tana. Lineage (NCBI taxonomy): Eukaryota > Metazoa > Chordata > Mammalia > Scandentia > Tupaiidae > Tupaia > Tupaia tana. The sequence goes on along the minus strand of JAKSZU010000005.1, from coordinate 47,162,756 downwards.
TCTTCTGTAGCATCTATTCTGAGCCAGCTTCCAAAAATATGCTTATGTACACTTCTGTGTTTACTTGTTCACTTTTTCTCTTCCACTAGATGTGACTTATATGACTAGCTTATCCCTCTACCTCTGATGGCTAGCATGGAGCCTGGTGTGGATGGTAGAGGACCAATAAATATATGGCCAGTGACTGAATGAAGAGTCAAGAAAAAGATGACTCTCAAGTGGTGCATCATAAAGATCTAAAAATAATGTTTATTCTACACCACAGAATAAGCCAAAGGGACCGCTCATTGTGGAGGTAATCCAGAATCCTGCTTGCTCTGGGAACAGAAGAGATAACTATCTTAACCTCCCTTTTTTTCAACTTTCTGATTCGGAAGTTCAGTGCTAGGAAACTAGTCAGATCACCAGGATCACTTTTAGTACAGGCAATTCCATGCCCGAAGTGAAGGGCGTGATGAATGAGGGCATTCATAATAGGCCAACAGGAATAGGTATTGGCCCACCCACAGAGTTGCTAGAAGCTCTGGTTATTGGATCCTGATAATAACAACCTGGGGAAGTAAGGATGCCCAGAGATACACTGCCCAGATCTTTCCAAAGGACTTGCCACCCAGCTGAGGGGAGTGTGTTCACAATCTCTGGTTGTCAGGTCCTTTAGGATCCGCTTGGCTGCAGTCTCCTCCTGTAGTCATGTCCTTCTCAGTCCAGCCACATCTGGTGACTCAGTTAGGTAGGGTATGAAAACCCAGTCAATCCAGGCAGGACCCTCTGAGAGGTAACAGTCACCCTGGGGCTCTGCAGCAGATGGCCTGCCCAGCCTGTCCCTTCACTCAGTCCTGCTTTCCCTACCTGCTTTCTCAGGGACAGATTCTATGAAACATTTTGCATCCCAACACGTTGCATCTCAGCAGTTTGCATCTAGTCATTTTCCAGAGAGCCCACTAAGTGGTAGGCAGCTTTGGAAAATGCAAATCTGAAAAAGAATGAACAGGAGTTGGTAAAGAAAAGGAAAAGGCCTCTCAGGTAGTTGGATAGTTTAGAAGGGTGGGGGAGGGGAGGGAGTGACAAGACACAACTTGAGAGGGAGTGGGGAAATGGCCCTACAGAAGGGTGACAAGGACTGTGGAAGTGAAGGGGGGGTTAGAAGGCAGAGAGCTTTATAACTCAATAATAAGCATTTTGTGTTGGGTGATGTCAAAAGGCAAAATTACAACAAATTTAGTTATAGACCTAATTAGCTGTTATTCATGATTCATGTATCACGGCAACCTCAATCCTGAAAGAAAGAGGAAAAAAAAAAAAAAAAAAACAAACTAAAGAGTGACCAAGGACATAGAACAATAGAAAAATAACCAATTGATTAACATCAGGATATTTTTATTTTTATAAGGGCTGAAGCTGAGCGCACTTCCATGGACCCCCAGGCTCCAGGCTGACCGCTGGAGTAGACTGGAATCTCCTGTTTTTAGGAAAAACTGTTTTTTGGGGGAATCAATATGCATTTTAAAAATACCATTTGATTATGTGGCATTTAGCACAAGTGACTCTATTTTGGTTTGGTCTGTCTGTTGGAGCATAGTGAAGAGCTCAGTGCAAAACTCATCATTTTTGTTTAGCACCAGAAAAGTATCAGGATTAAAGCATCTCTGGAGCAGGAAGATTCAGGTGGCCATTTGCCAGACAGTTAAAAAACAGCAGCAACTGGGAACTTTGCCTGCAGCTGACTTGCTCTTTTATCCGTCATTTTACATCTTTGAGGTACACGCATGCCTTTTTGCGTAGGTTGCCTGAAATGCTTTTTGGAGGAGGTGAAGCATAAATAACACATGAAGCGATGGTGGAGGAAACTGCTGTTAGGACAAAGGGCGAGCGAAGGGGAAAAGTTTGGGACCTGTATCTACGTTTACAGAAACTGCTTCCATTTTAGAGGAAGTCCCTCTAGCTTTATTTTGATTTAAAACCTAAACATACCACTTACTATTGCTGTCCACTTCTAACTTCCACTTACTCCTAATACCTTCTTCAGAAGCCAGAGCCAGGAGTGGTGAGATCAGCGGACAGTGGTGACAAAGATTCTATACTTGACCAAACTTTAGTCAGGCTTCTGAACCTTCTTCCAGGGCCAACTGCACACTTTCTTATAAAATCCAGTTTTAGCAAGAGTTATAAGTCAGTCTAGCAAGAACCCACTCAGTCCTCCATAATTGACCACCCTTGACAGTGGTCCAAGGTTCATCCTTCACTACCCCCCAGGTGATGGCATCCTGACTTGTCTTTGGCAAGATCCTGTTAGGTGAATTTAGCCCAAATTTCCCTCACCCCTTATGTTTCCTCTTAGTTAATTTTCTCTTTTCTTTAAACTTATTTATTTATTTCTTCCACTAGACACACACACACATACACACACACACACAGAGGGGCACACTGAACAGGTTTCTTCACACTGTTATCCACTCCCAGCCTCAGCCAGCCCAGATCATGTGTGCCTCGCTTGTACAGGGGGGCCCCAGGACACAACCCAGGAATCTAACCACGTGGGTCCAGTTGCACTACTGGCCCATTACTTAATTTTCTATCCACTGATCCCTGCCCTGTTCCTTTGCTACAAATTTCCACTTACTTTGGCTGTATTAAGAATTAAACCCATGGGGGACAGCAGGTGTCCTGGTGGTTAAGGCGCTGGACTCCCCACGTGGCCAACTGTGGTTTGAGTCCTGGATCTGGTGGCTTAAAATTCATGGCAGGTGCGTGTGCACTCAAAATCCCAAGAGGAGAGTGGAGAAGAAGAGATTGTAGCATGGCCATCCCCCCTGGGGGGAGGGGTGATTTCTCGCTTTCTGTCTCTCGTCTCTCCTCTGTCTCTCCAGAAAGCAAAAATAAATAAATAAATAATCTCTAAAAAAAAAAAAAAAAGGAATTGAACCCATGAGTTGGCCCATAGCCTACTGGTTAAAGGGGCCAGCTGCCACATGACACACTGTAGTTTGAATCCTACCCTGGTGGCTTGAGAAACACATCAGGTGGGGTTGCATGCTTGCCTCAAATCCCAACAGAATGGAGGGATGAAGGGATTGCACCATGACCATGCATCATGGAGGGTGCTTTCTCCCTCTCCCCTCTCTCTCTCTGGTGAGTGCATGTACTCTCTGGTAGTGAAAAAAGAGCCCAGTCCTATACTGATAATATAATAAAATCTGTTTTTAGTCCTTTAATGGCTATTCAGCTCTGGTTTTCTTTGCCAGTGGGTCTGTTCAGTTTTACCCTGGGAGGACTGAGGAGCACATGAATGCACCAGCCACTCCAGCAAAGGCTTTTACTTCAGGGCTTCCTACCTTTCAGATTTTTTAGCTGCTTAAGAGATCAAAATCAGCTGGTCCCCTGGGTAGCCCAAACTACATTTATCAATGGCATGCTGTCATTCAGGGTTACAGGTCTTTTCTTTCCATTTTCTCATCAGGCCTCGCAGAAAGGGTCCAGTCAGTTGCATTCTCATTTTAAAGATCAGAAAAAAACGGAATTATTAGCAATTTGTTAGACAAGCCTATAGTTAGAAATAAATAGTAATGGCAATCTGATCCCAGTCTCTGCGGCAAATATCCTGACTCTAACTTGTGATTCAGATCTTGACTCATTTTGATTGTGGTTTCTGACTGATTACAGGTTAATTTCTGTGGTCACAACAGGAAAAACAACTTTATAATAGCTGACTGCAGCTCATTAATCTCTGTACTAGCTTCACAAGATGGTGGCCTCCACCAAATCAGGACGGCAGATGTATTTTACTCAGCTTAAATAATGTGTGTGTGTGTGTGTGTGTGTGTGTGTACGTATGTGTTTTAATTAGAGGCAGGAAGGACCTATAGCCTAGTGGTTAAGGAAGTCAAATCTCCTACGGCTGACTGCAGGTTTGTATCCTGGCCCTTCTGGCTTGAGAAATGCTCTAGTCACAGGTGTGCGCATGCCCCAAATCCTGACAAGGTGGAGAAATAGAGGAGAAGGGACTATGGTGTAACCATATCTCACTGGAGGTGATTTCTCTCTGTCCCACTTTCTATCTGTGTTTCTCTGGTGAGTGCATGTGCCCTCTGACAATTAAAAAAATTAAAATGGAAAAAATTAGAGCAAATGTTGAGTGTCAGAAAGTCATGGGATCAGCAGTTAGCATAATGGCTATGTTGCTGGACTCCCATGTAGTCGACTGCGGTTCGAGTCCCGGACCTGGTGGCTTAAAACTCACACCAGGCACGTGTGTGTGCATGCCCAAGATCCCGAGAGGAGAATGGAAGAGAAGGGATTGCGGCGTGGCCAATCCCCCCTGAGGGGTGATTTCTCGCTTTCTATCTCTCTGTCTTTCTGGTGAGCACACATGCCCTATCGTGGAAAAAAAAAAAAAAAAGTCATGACATATTTTTCTATGTTTATCAAAGGTCATTTATTTATATAAAGAACAAAGATCAATCAATGATATATTGCCCATTTTGTATGATAACCTTATGCCATCTTTCAGTGAGCTTCATAATTCCTCCTTCATAGAAGAACCTGTCTTTACTGGCCAAAAACTGAACAAGGTGCTGATTTACAGCCTCATCTGAAATGAACATTCTACCACACAAGGAGGTTTGAAGGGAGCAAAGCCAGTGGGAGTCTGATGGTGCAAGATCAGGAGAATATGGTAGGTATGGCAACACATCCCATCCAAGCTCCAGTCACTTTTGACAAGTGATCAAACCTGCATGTGGTCTGGGGTGCTGTCATAAAGGAACACAACTCCTTTACGATCAATGAGCTCCAGACATTTCTGAGGAAGGATTCGTTCAAACTGCCCAATTGCCGACAGTACACATTAGAATGCTTTGTTTGGTTCCTTGGTAGGAGCTTGAAAAACAGAACACCTTTAAAATCCCACCACGTTGAGAGCATAACCTTCCTTCAATGAATGTATATTTTTGATGTTGTTTGAGGTGAATCATCACATTTGCACACCACATTGTTGTAAACAATCCACTTCTCATCACTAGTTACTGGTCACTTCAGAAAAGGGTCATCTTCACAAGAGAAGGCCCCATTGTTCTTCCTATTTTACAGATGAACTGCCAATTATTTTCTAGTCTTTCCAACTTTGTCTCACCCGTGTCCTTCCTCCAACTATCAACACCAGTGTCCAACCAGAAAGCTCCGAGGATGCAGACTAAAGACCTCTTCTGGCTGATCTTTGTCCATCAGTCAGGGAGGTTGTCGGGAAAGGGCTAATAAATCTATGTCAGCCACAGTTCTGGGCCCCTGTAACCCTCACAGCATGACGTGTTGCAGGCATAATTATCTCTACTTTATAGATGAGGAGATGGAGCTCAGTTTTTGAGGGAAACAAGTCTTTACAATCTTCATTTATAAGTAACAGCAAATAATTTGAGAAAAATATGTTTTTATCTTGAACATCAAAAATGAACTGAAGTGGGGAGGAAGAAGATCTTACTACAAACATACATTTTCTGGAGAAAAAAAAAAAAGGTCTTGAAGAATATAGCTCTATCTATAGTCAGCTGGCTGGGCCAAGCTTCTGAGGCCTCTCTCGCTCAGGTTCTCCCCCTTGGCTCTTTGAGGCCCCTCTCCTGGTATCTTTGAGGCCTTTTCTCTCTTCTCTAAGTCCCCTCCTTCTGAGATTCCACCTTCTTGATGCTCAGAAGCCCCTCCTCCTCAACTTCCTGGGATCTCCTTCTCTTTGGCTTCTGGAGTCTCCTTTCCCCACCTCAAGGTTTTCTTCCTTCTCTAATGGCTGGTCAGAAAGGTCCAGTCCCATATGACTTACTGTCCAGGAATCCCTGTAGCCTGTTACCTCTCCCACATGTTCCCAAGCCACCACACTGAAATGTTCTAGAATGTTGGACAGCATCATGTCAAACTGACTGGGCCATAATTTGTCACATGTGCCTTCTCTTCTTTTACCCAAGTCAGGAACAGGTTCTCCTGTTTCTGGATTTGGAGTACTACTCTCATTTTTCTCTGTGCTTTAACTATTGGTGTAATGCTCTGAGTTGCAAAATACTTTCATATGCTCTATTTGATTCTTCATCATGTCAGCCATGTGCAATAAACACTATCACACTATCATCTCCTTTTTACAGATGAATGCACTAAAGTTTCAAGAAATCGATTGACTCTATCAAGGTTAGACAAATAGTAAATGGCCAAACTAGGGCTTGGACCAAGGTCTACTGTCACTGATACTGTGTTCTTTTCCCAAGGTCAACTATTCTGCAGGCGGAGAAAGCTGTTTGAAGGAGAGCACTTATAGTTTGTTTGTTTGTTTATTTATTTATTTATTTATTAATTTTGTGCTACAGGGCGTATGCACTTGCCAAAGAGACAGAAAGCAAGAAATCACCCCCCATGGGGATTGGCCACGCCACAGTCCCTTATCCTCCATTCTCCTCTGAGGATTATGGGCATGCACGCACATGCACCTGGTGTGAGTTTTGAGCTGCAAGGTTCAGGACTCGAACTGTGGTTGTCTATGTGGGAGTCCATTATGCCATCTGCTGGTCCTGAAGAGCACTTCTTAGGGAACCTGCTTAAGGTGCCCCTTGGACACTGGCTTTTGTTACCCTACAGCCTTTCCTGCATGCTCTAGTTAGACGATAATCCTTGATAAAGAATGTGAAGAGGGTGAGAATAGAGGAAGAGGGAGAAGTGGGTTTCTGTTATTTAACTAGTATTTACTATGTGCTAAGTACAGTATCGGTATTTTGCTTTTCTTTTTCACTTAAAGAGTCACAACATTCTAGTAAAGTAAGGCAGTTTCCGATTCATGATTTTTCACCTTTGCAATGGTGCAAAAGTGATACACATTCAATAAAAGCCAACCTCGAGTGCCCATACCATTCTGATGGTCACTTTCAGTACAGGATTCAATATACTACATGAGATAGTCAACATTTTATTATAAAATAGGCTTTGTGTTAGATGATTTTGTCCAGCTGTTAGCTAATGTAAGTGTTCTGAGTTTGCTTAACGTAGGTGAGGCTAAGCCATGATGTTCAGTAGATTAGGTGTATTAAATGCATTTTTGACTTACAATATTTTCCATTTACAATGGATTTATTAGGACATAACCCCATAGTCAGTTGAGGATTATCAGTATAATTATCTCACTAATCAACTACAAAAACTAGTAGTTTTTGTAGCTCACAGAAGTTAGGTAATTAGCCTTAGGCCACAGCTACTAAGCACCACGTTTAAGTTTCCATACTAGGTCTAATTCTAAAGACTAAATAAAACACCCTACAAAAGAGGGGATAAGCAAGGGATGTCTTCTTTCCAATCTTTAACAGTCAAGTTCTCAGGGATTCCTTCAAATGTTTAGAGGCTTTCCTAGCTACTATTTAAAAGATTAACAAAGAAATAATATTTAGAGTTCCTACTTGCTAGAAGGTAATTCATTTAGATAAAAAGATATTCTCAGTTAAAAGTTTATTGGATTAATTTTCAAGAGTCATAGAGAGAGCTTTTCAATTAACCTTCCTCAAATAGTCAAAATTATCAGCAGCCAAGCAGGGTTGATAACTGTTATGATAGATGTCATATTTAATTTCAGGCAGCTCAACCTAGGGTCTTGGTGGCAGGGTACTTTGGGTGTGCTCTGCACTAACTGTGTCCTGCCATGCTAGTGTTTCGACATGTACAAGCAGGTGTACAGGACACCTGACAGGTAGGGATTGGCAGGAGAAATTACATTGTCCTGGCTGAGCTCCAAACTGAGAATGCAATTTTAAACACATTTCCTGCTTCTGCCACACTTGTCTCTAGGTTTCTTTTCTCATTTACAATCTTAATGGATTGACCTAGAAGATTTCTAGGTTCCCTCCTCCCCTGTTTTTCTAAGACTAACCATTTCTTGTTCAAATCCTCGGGGCCATTGTGTTGTATATCTATATCAGCTCTATTTAATATATGTAACATGTAGATGTATCAGATATATTTTATTTTATTATTTGTTTATTTTCTTTTTTTGGAGAGGTTTTTTTTTTGTTTTTTTTTTTTTTTTTTCCCTATAGGGCACGTGTGCTCGCCCACCAGACAGAGAGAGATAGAGAGACAGAAAGCGAGAAATCACCCCCCCGGGGGGGGGGGATGGCCACACCACAATCCCCTCTCCTCTGTTTTCCTCTTGGGATCTTGGGCACGCACGCACATGCACCCAGCGTGAGTTTAAGCCACCAGGTCCGGGACTCAAACCGCGGTCGACTTCGTGGAAGTCCAGCGACATAGCCATTACGCTAACTGTTGGTCCTAAGACATATTTTAGATATGCAACAACCTTAAAGAGTCTGGGGAAGCATGCTGTGGTGAGTCTTAGTATTTTTGCAGCCAGTAAATTTTCACAGTAAGTGCTATAAAGAAAAACTGTAAATAGTTTCAGTTCAGTCTAGGTTGGACTTTGCTTCTAATTGAGTCCTGGATGATGAAGTTTTGTGTCCAAATGAGTTTGCCACACACTTATCTGAAAGACTCCGTTTTCAGAACTTTTTTTAATTTCAATTTATTTATTTGCATTAATTCACTGTACATCATTACAGCATACAAAATGACATTTTCCATCCAGAGTACACTGTATATTGTCTCAATCAAGCACATCAACAAACATGTTATTGTTAGCAAATAATCTTCCATTTCTTGTTTTCTGTATGTTTTGCTCCCCCCCCCCCCCCCATCCTTAATTCCCTATCTCTTACCCTCTGCCATCTCCCACTCTCCTCCCACACTGTCTCTGGTATCTATGTTTGCTTTCTATACTGTTTTCCCTCCACATTTTATTGAATTACTAAAGACCTTAATTAATCTAAATATTTTCATAGCAAACACAGGTGATATATACATTTCCATGAACACAAGTCTAACTTTACGCATCCTATAAAGTAGCACCTAGCTGGGGCTATATATCTTATTGCAGTCATTGAATAGATATTTTTTTTCTTTCCTGAAACTTTTTTTTTTTGTAACTTAATTTACATTCTTTCCCTAAGCATCATCACAGCATACAAAGTGTGATTTCCCATCCAGTATATACTGCATAGTGACTTAGTCATGCATATTATAAAAAATTTTCCATTTCTAGTTCCTAGAATTATTTTTACCCCTCTTTTTGACCCTCTGTCCTTTCCCACCCTCTTCTCACACTATCTTTGGTGTCTACAATTGTCTTCCATTCCTTTAAAACCCACATTGTGATGATCACACAATTTCTTACATAATCTAACTACTTTCAATGGTGAGTTCACTCGTTACTATTAAGAAAACCAGTTTTGGGAACCGGCAGTTAGCGTAATGGCTATGTCGCTGGACTCCCACGTAGTCGACCACAGTTCGCGTCCTGGACCCGGTGGCTTAAAACTCACGCCGGGCGCATGTGCGTGCGTGCCCAAGATCCCGAGAGGAGAATGGAGGAGAAGGGATTGCGGTGTGACCATCCCCTCTGGGGGGTGATTTCTTGCTTTCTGTCTCTATGTCTCTCTCTGTCTGTCTGGCGAGCGCACATGCCCTATAGCGGGGAAAAAAAAAAAAAGAAAAAGAAAACCAGTTTTAACTTAAATCAAAGAAATTCCAAGGAACTTGGCTTAAAGTCAGGAAACAGGTTAGGATTCTGTTCAAATGGTAGGTCCATGAACCTATCAGTCTCATGTACTTTTATCTTCTGTTCTGGTTCAATTTTCCTGATTAAATTCTGGGATATAATATTCAAATCCAGACTTGTCCCTACGATTAAGTTGGCCACTTTCTTAGTTTTTGAACTCTTCTTTCTGTGTGTCTGTATTTAATTTTCCTGATATAGCACACCCTTGAGAACTTCTTGGAGATCTGGTCTGGTGCTGGTAAATTCTTTCAGGTTTTGTTTATCTGAGAATGTTCTTGTCTTTTCTTCCCACCTGAAAGATAATCTTGCCGGGTACAGTATTCTTGGCTGAAATTGCTTCTCTCTTAACACTTTGAATATATTTTCCCATTCTCTCCTTGCTTGCATTGTTTCCGATGAGAGATCTGCTGTTAGCCTGATGGGATGTCCTTTGTAGGTAACTTGATGTTTTTCTCTTGCCAATCTTAGTATCTTGTCTTTGTCTGAGGTTTTGGTCAACCTGGCTATAATGTGTCTTGGAGAAGATCTTCTTGGGTTGATTCTATTTGGAGTCCTTTGTATTTCTTGGGACTGTATCTTCAAATGCCTCTCTAGGTTTGGAAAGTTTTCTTGCAGGATTGCACGGAATAGATTATCAATGCCCTTATGGGTCTCTTCACCTTCTGGAATGCCAATTATCTGGATGTTTGGACGTCTGATGGTATCTAGTACTTCTCGTATATTATTCTCAAATTTTTGGGCCATTTTCTCAGTCTTCGTGGTGGATTTTTCTAGGCCAGCCATTTTCTCTTCTACATCTGAGATTCTATCTTCTGAATGATCTAGTCTGCTTTTAATACTTTCAAGGGAGATTTTGACTTCCTGTATTATAGACTTCATCTCTAACAGTTCCGTTTGAGTCTTTTGTAAAGTGTGTAATTCCTCTTTTAGATCTTGCAAGAATTTCCTCATCTCCTGGAACTCGTCAACTTCTTTCTCCTTTCTCTTTAGCAGTTCATTGTCTCTCTTCTCTTCCATCTCTGATAGCTTCAACATTATGAATGCTCTAAATTTCTTAGCAGATATTTCCATGATTTTCACTGAACTGCTTGTGGATGAAGAAGAGTTACTCTTTTCCCTTGGAGGAGAGGTATTTTCTTTTTTTCCCATATTTCTTGTGATCCAGCAGTGATTTCTTGTCATCTGATGGATGGCGTGTTTCTTTCAAATTCTTGAAGTTCAGTCTGCAGACAGAGGTGATCTAGAATCTCTTTGCCGTTCTGTTGTGATCGCTGGTGCAGCAGATTCAGTAGATATTGAGGAATATTTTAACCCTAGTTCGCTGCAGCCATGTGGAACCTTCTTCTGAAGGCCTGGCCTCTTCTGCTTAGTTTGCTGGAGCCATGTGGAACCTTCTTCTGAAGGCCTGGCGTCTTCTGCTGCTAGTTTGTTTGCTGGAGGCTGAATTATCAGCAGAAAATCTTCATTCCCTGAAATACCTTGTTCGCTGGAGCCATGTCTGTTTTCAGAACTTTTTTGTATTTCAGATTTTGTGAGTAAAAGATTTTAATTCTGCATGAACTTTTATGGGGGTGTCTTATTGGTGGTAACATCTAAAATTTATTTAATATCATGTTCTTTTTATATTATTGTTCTTTCCATAGAGCACATGTGCTCATCAGTAAGAGAGAGAGAGAGAGATTGAGAGTGAGAACTCATTAATGGGGTGTGGTCATGTTGCAATTATTTTTCCTCCATTTCTCCATCCTGTTAGGATTTGGGGCACACATATATGTGCACTTAGAGTGTTTTTCAAGGTGCCACACCAGGACCTAAATGCAATTGGCCATGTGGGATCTGGCTACCAACAAACAGTGCTCAAACTGCTGTGTCATGGTACTAGCCCTAAAGCCATGTTCTTGATGTAAAATGCAATGTATATAGAACACTTTTTCCATAGAAAAATAAAATCTACTTCATGGAGATCTTTTTCTTTTTTTTTTTTTCTGTCATTCTTTCTCTTCTTTCTTTTGTTTTCTTTCCTTTTTTCTTTTTCTTCCTCTTTTTCTCTTCCGTTATTCTTTCTTTCTTTCCTTCCTTTCTTCTTTTTTTCTTTCTTCCTTCTTTTTTTTGGAGAGGTTTTTGCTATAAGTTGCGTGTACTCACCAGAAAGAAAGAGAGAGACAGAAAGCGAGAAATCACCTGCCCTGGGGCGGCAGGATGGCCACGCTGCAATCCCTTCTCCTTCATTCTCCTCTTGGGATCATGAGCACACATGCACACGCACCCACTAGGTGAGTTTAAGCCACTAGGTCCGGGACTTGAACCATGGTCAACTACATGGGAGTCCAGTGACCAGCCGTGTGCTGATCCCCCTTCTTCTTCTTCTTTTTTTTTTTTTTTTTGGCTAGAGTGTATGTACATTTACCAGAGATAGTCAGAGACAGAGAGAGGTAGAGGAGAAAGCACCCTCCATGGATGCTTTTCATTAAAAGGAATGTGGTGTAATCTAAAGTTAGTTCACATGATGCTCAACAGATGCCAAGTATTGCTGCATCTCTCAAAAACTTAAACTATACTGAAAGTCCCCCATGGGAACTGATCATACTACAGTCCTTTCCTCTCCATGTCTCCCTCCTTTCAGGATTTTGGGCATGCATGTGCATGTGCCCAGCATGTTTCTTAAGCCATTGATTCTGGGACTCAAACCATGTGGTCGGCCATGTAGGATCTGGTTGCCTTGATCACCAGGCCACAGGATTGGCCCATGGAGCTCTATTTTGATATCGCTGTTTCTAGGATCCCAGTGTTGCTAACAGGGAGGACAATGAAACTATTTGAAACCATGGCTATGTAGTCTTCAGGACTTGGAACAATGTGGCCCATTTGGGCTCATTGCTTAGTACTTACAACGTCAGGGAGTGAACTGAGACCAGGCCAATAACAGCTGAAAGAAAAATGTTTTCTGGTTAGTTATTCACAAAATCAGGCATTTCCTAATAATACTGGATAATGGATACTTTTTCTATTCTAATATTAGGTAGCATTTATTTTAGTAGTATATATTTCTTCCTTAACCTTCCTTAGTCAGTAGCTCTCCTTGAATGTCCAGGGAGCAAAGCCAACTGAAGCAGCCTTCGCAGTGCCTCTTCTGCTAACTCTCCCCTCTTCTCTGGTTAATATAACCAACCTGTGTACCAAGGCTCCCATAGCACTGTAGAGGACTCATAAGACGATTCAGTATAGTTCAAATTTTATTTATTTCTGGGTATATTTATTTATTTCTCCCATAAGAAAGAGACATACACAGAGAGGCACCTCCAACAGTGGTTCCACACTGCCATCTGCCCCTGGTCTCAGCTCGTTGGATCATAGGCACACATGCACAGGCTCAGTGTGCACAGGGAGGTTTTAAGGCATGAACGCAGGATGAGAACTCAGGACCTTTTTCCATGTGACTCTAGTTGCATTACCACTGTGCTACCACCTGGCCCCAGTATTGTTTAAGTTTTTGAGAGACACAGCAATACTTGGCATCTGTTGGGCATCATGTGAACTAACTTTAGATTACACCACATTCCTTTTAATGATGACATATTATGCAAAGCTGGGTTTTTGGCAGTTGTTGAGAGAAAAAAGCAAGCGCTGTGTCCAAATCAGTGTGGAACAGGAAATGATGATAGCATGTTCAAGCTGATTCCAAGATTTGACAATTTGCTCAGTGCTCAATGGACACGCACATGCTATTAATAGGGGATTGTGGCTATTTAAGAATGAAAGCATCATACTTTATTTAATTTCTTTGTATTACATTGTGACATAAATATGAGACCCAAGGAAGAAACACAAATATTTATTAAATTATCCATAACTACTTAATAAATGGAATTGTTAGGGATTTCTTTTGGCCTGGGGGCACTGGGCAAAATTCTCTGAGTTGCTAAGGGTGCTGTGACCGAGAAAGGGAATGTCTGGTATAATCACCCAGTGCTCAGATGCAGAAACTTGGAGTTATCCATGATTCATTTCCTTTTATCTTCCCAAACCCATTAATTAATCAGTAATTTCTTTTCGTGCTATCTCCCTCAAAATATCCTTGAGTCCATTATTTTCACTGCAATTGCCCTTGTTTAATCTACTATTTTCTTTTAAAAAATAACTATTTTAATTTTTATTTATTATTATTATTATTATTATTTTAATGTGATGAAAGAGAAAGAGAAAACAAGAAAGCAAACTACCAGGTCCCAGACTCAAACCATGGTTGGCCATATGGGAGTCCAACACCTCAACCACCATTTAACCCGCCAACACCATAATCTACCATTTTCTACAGCAACCTTTCTGTTTTGGCTTTTGCTCTCCAATAATCCATTCTTCAGAGATCATCTATGAAAAACCAAATAGGTCATGTCACCACTTTGCTTAAAATTCTCCAATGGCAGGGCCAGCAGATGGCATAACTGTTATGTCACTGGACTCCCACAGCTGACTGTGGTTCAAGTACCAGACCCAGTGGCTTGAAACTCACACCAAGTGAGTGTGTGTGCATGCCCAAGATCCCAGGAGGAGAAGGGACTGTGGTGTGGCCATCCCCACTTGGGGGTGATTTCTCACGTTCCCTCTCACTGTCTCTATCTCTCTGGCAAGCACATGCACCCTAAGGCAAAAAATTCTGCAAAAAATAAAACCAAAAAACCCTTCCAATGGCTTCACTTCACTATGAAAGATCTCCAAGGCTTGTTCTTTCCGGCCTTGTGTCCCTTCCTGCCCTCCTGGAGCTTCCTTCCTCCCCTTGCTCTTGGTGCTGCAGCCTGTCCCCGTCTCAGGGTTCTTTCAGTAGCCTTTCCTAATCATCTGGAAAGCTCTTTACCCATTTGTAGATCTTCAAATACCTTCTCCTCAAGTTTTAGCTGAAATGTCACCTCTCCACTGAACCTTTCTAAAATCTGCCCCCACCATTCCCCACCCCTTTACCATTTCATTTTTCTCATAGCATTTGTTATTCCCAAACTGTCATGTTTATTGTCTTTTATATTTGAGAATAGAAACTCAACTTCCTGATTCACCATTGTATTCTTACCACCTAGACAGTGCTTAGTACATAGTAGGACCTCAGTAAGTATTTCTCATAATGAATGAATGAATGCATGCATGTGTGATTATGTCATATGACTGCGTGGGTCATTTACTGACAGCTCCTAATGGATAAGATGCAGAGGGAGAGAACTAGTATTTCATCTCGACTGGTATCTATACATGCATAGTTGGTCTTTGCTTTACATCAGGGTTCAGTTCCAGGATCCCCATGGATACTAAATCCTGCAGACACTTAAGACTCTTAAGAGATGGCATAGTGTTTGCATATAACCGGTGTACATCCTTCAGTATACTTTAAATCATCTCTAGATTACTTATAATTATATATCACTTACTATATTACTTATAATGCCTAATAAAATTTAAATGCTATGTGAATAGTTGTTATACTGTATTGCTTAGAGAATAATGGTAGGAAAAACTTTTCAAAAAATTTTTTTTGGGTATTTTCAATCCAGGGTTTGTTGAATTCGTGGATGTGAAACCTGTGAAAATGGGGATGACTCTATGTCCATGCGTGTGTGTGTGTACACAAAATATATTTTACAAACCAATAATCTAATTAAAGACAAGGGTTTCCTATATCAACTGGGAGGAGACAACAGTTACCTATATGAATTCCATTTTTCTTGGCCATACTGATGGTTTATCAAAAGTAGTTACATGGTGTGGCTAGCTAATGAAGAAACTTTATTATATCACTTGTTACGCCTTATAATTGGCAAGCAGCTCCTATCCTTTCTTTTCTTTAATTAGGAAATGAAGATAAAGATTTTTATGGGAACATTACTATAACTACAGTGTTAAACCAAAAGTGAGAATCCCGTTGTCCTGCTTAAATTTGCTGATGTGTTTTCTTCAACAACAGTAAATCCAGGAAGCCTGTCTGGTAAAACAGCCATAGGAACAGGTGAGGAATTATTCAACATCTCTTGCAAACAGCAGTGGGGATTAAACTGAGCTTTCTTTAATAAGATTAATACTGAAATACTAAGAGCAGTTTGGCATATCCCCAAAGATACAATGTATCTATATAAGATTAAAGGAGCTTTCACACAAAGCAATTTTATTTTTCAACATCAAAGAGAAGCTTGGGAGGGGTTGCTTGAGGGAGGCATACTGGAAGGAAGGCAGGGAGTGTGAAAGCTTCTCTATAGAAAAGACAGTTTGCTCAGCCAGGAATTGAATTTATAGCTTTCACTACCCAGGACATACAGGGGATTGCTCTTAGAATCCCAGGATTATGGAAAAGGGGAAGCAAGGGTTAGGGATCAGGTTGACAAACACCCCAGGCAGGTGGCTCCCCTGTGATAACCTCAGATGTCCAGGGATAGGAGCTCAGTGCTCCTAAGCCAGACTGTTGGACAGCTCCAATAAATGATAAATAATGACCATGGTGCTGGTAATCATAATGATAACAAAGATCAGAGCCACCATTTCTATGTGCCAGGAGCTGTACTTAGCATGTAACAAATGACACAGACTTCTGCTGCTAAATCTTCTTCCCTTGGGCTTTCAGCCAGCCTTCCCAGGTCTGCTCTCTGGAGCTACGCACAACAGACTTGCTCCGGAGCCAGCTGCAAATATTTGAAGGCAGCTTTTATGTTCTCTGTTTTTATTTTTTCTTTTTTTCCTGTGCTAAACTTATGTTTATTTTTTTGAACCTGATACAGGTATTTATACGGATCAGTATTAAATTTTATTCAGTTGCATTTGCCTCACCCTTCCAGGCTGCTCAAATATTTGTGAATCCTGATTCAATCATTCAGGGTATTAACCAGACCTAATACCACATGCTTCTGAAAATGATAAGCGCCCAAGTCTCCCTCCCATCCT
The DNA here is from genome assembly GCA_026018925.1 of Tupaia tana. Taxonomy (NCBI): domain Eukaryota; kingdom Metazoa; phylum Chordata; class Mammalia; order Scandentia; family Tupaiidae; genus Tupaia; species Tupaia tana. The sequence continues at coordinate 47,146,213 of JAKSZU010000005.1, read as the reverse complement.
TTCTCCTTTCTTCTTTTCCTTCAAACATTTATTGAAGTCTTTCATGTGCCAGGCACTATGTCAGGCAAGGTCTGGGCTGCAAGTTTGCATAAGGAGAATCTGTAGACTTAAAGCTTCTTGGGCTGGCCCCATAGTCTAATGGTTAGGGACCAAAAAAATCCCACATGGCTGACCACAGTTCAAATCCTAGAAAAACATGCAGGGCAAGTGAATGCATGCTCTAAATCTTGACTGGCTGGAGAAATGGAGGAGAAGGGATTGGGGTGTGACCACACCCATTGGGAGGTATTCCCTCTCTTTTTTGTCAGTTGCTCTGGTAAATGCATGCACCCAATGGCAACTAAAACACAAAACAAAACAAAACAAAACAAAAAATCTTCTTGCTCATACAGGCAAAGAGAAAAATAAGATAGAGTACATAAGGGGTCTTCAAAAATTCATGGAAAATGCATATTATGAAAAAGTTAAGCAAGGATTTCAAAAAAATTTTTTGCACCAAAATGAATTCACACTTCTTTTTATTTTTTAAAAAATATTAATTCATTTTTATTCATTATTGCTATTTTAAAGTTTAAATCAGAGAGAGACAGAGAAAATGAGAGAGCAAGCCACCAGGTCTGGGACTCAAACCATGGTCAGTCATGTGGGTGTCCAGTGCCCTAAGCACTATGCCACCTCCTTACTCCTGGATTCACACTTTAATTCATTTTTTCCATGAACTTTTTGAAGTCTTCTTGTAGTGTGACTATGTAGTGAATGAATGAGTTTTTTTGTTTGTTTTTTATTTGTTTTTAATTTGTTAGAGGAGTCTTTACTCACTGGAGAAAGACAGAGGGAGAAGGAAAGTGAGAAAGCACCCTCTGTAGGATATGGTCACGCCATAATCCCTTCTCCCCCATTTCTCCATTCAGGATTTTGGGCATGCATGCCCTTGTGCTTCACATGCTTCTCAAGTGCCGGGTTTGGGACCCAGCTGACTCTCCAAAAAAGGAGAGTTTTAACATGAGTTGGGAGAATAATTGTAAAAGGAGACAAAAGGGAGCCAGCAGAATGTTCGCTACTCTGGCTCCCAGGACACAGACCAGGAGGAAATTGGGCAGGCCCTACTTAAGGAAAGGCTAGTTAGAAGACCTTCCTGGAGGGCTCATTTCTGGAAGGGGCTATGCTGTTCCTGCCTAGGTTATAGCCTTATCTCCTCCTTCCTACTCCCTGACCAGCAGGGCTCTTCCTCCTCCCTCACCTCCCTAAAAAGGAGTGGGCAGTAACCTTGGAGAGGAGGCCTAAGGATTCACGTGGTAAACTAGAGAAGCAGAGAACATTCTAGATTTCAGTTAAAGACTAAGAAAGGACAGAAAGGGAAGAGGGTCTTTTGTGACCAGAAAATGTCCACGTAGTCATTGGGAAGGGTAGTGGGACCAAGAGCTAAAGGACTTTCTGGTTATCACCGCTCATGCTCCTTTCTTCCAAGCACAGCTACCCAGGTCACCTAGGGTCCTTCTTCAGCAGAAAGACTGGATTCTTCAGCAGTCCAAGGTGTATATAGCTCATTCGCACATGCTGCAGAGCCCAGGATGACACAGGGGTCTGCAAGTTTTCAGGAGTTAAGGCTATCCAGGATAGAGAATGGGAGGCCTTGGGTTTACCAAGAAGGCCCCGTTAATAGTGTTACATTATTTAATGTTAAGAGTAACCTAGAAAGAAGCTAGGCCTTGGGCTAGTCAGTCCTACATCAGCTTGGATTATATGGGATACTGCAAGCCTCTCCTGGAGTGAGGGCTGAGGGCTCAGTCTCCTGAGCAGTCATCCTGCCTGGCTATCCTCCTGGCCCATGTTGCCCAACCTCCTCTTTAGTTTTCTACTCCAATATATTCATGGTCTTGCTTTAATTTCTGGAGGATGCAAGCATATATTCTTGTCAACTTTCTCAGGGTGGCATTTCTTTGGGGTTCTCAGCCTTCCTTTTGAATTTCCTTATGACTTTAAAATCAATCTATTCGTTCTCTTTCCAACCTCCTCTGGGAAAACATGCAGACTCTTTCAGGAGGAATCTCCCCTTTTTCCTCTAGCTTGCTCACTGCACTTCACCTACTGCAATGCCCGACACGTAGCGAGATTTCAACAGAAGTATGTGGACTGAGAAGATGATCCATAGGAAGAAGAGGCACAGGGGAGACTTATTGCAAATGGAATCTCTGGTTTGGACTTTTCAAGGCCCTATCCTCTTGACTTTGCCTCCTGCTATGGGGAAAAACCCAAAAGAAGAGTGGTGGGTGGGTTCAGACAGCTACGAGGGAGCCAGTGAAGAGAATGGGCTTGGTTACAGGATGGTTTCCAGGTGTCTGCTGGCAGAGCCCCCAAGACAGCCACGCTGGAGGAAGCGCATTCTCATTTCTGTAAAGGATCCCAGGAAGCTTTGCAGTGCTCCCCAAACACGAGGCATTCTTGTCGTGCGTGTTATTGTCTTCTGTAGCTGTTTATAACCTCTTTAACTAGCTGGCAGGATTCCTGGCTGCCGCTTTCCCTCTGGAGGGGAACAATTGATGACCTACTTCTGCAAGTTCCACGGTACCATGCCTGGGCTAGTCTGGATCCACATTAAAACATGCCAGGGGGCACATACTGCAGTCAAAAAGTTCTGTTGAACCCCCTTGGACCAATCAATGCCGTTTTGAGCAGTACAGACACCCAGTGCACTCGTTAAAATATAATTTCCTAGGGCCCTTTTTTATAAATAGAATTTCAAATGCATTCAGGTTTGAACTTTCAAGGAGGGTGACTTTGAGCCGAGACGTGCATATAACGTGCTTGTAAAACACCAACCTTTGGCTATTGCTCCCTGGAAGGCTGGTTGGAATTACCGCTTCCCTCTCATTTGAAAGGGATTGGGGGAGGGGACACAAGGAACTGAGGGACTTGCCTTTGGACCAATAGTATCGGTTCGTGGATAAGGTTAGAATTTTAGATCTGGGGCATTCTTTCTTGGTTGGTTGACTGTTCTACTCAGGCTATCAAGGGAGAAGTCTTAACATCCACATCTATATTTTTGCCTTAAACCCTGGGTCAGAGGTTGTCCGGAGTGGAAGGAACTCAGTCCCCTTTTATTGGACTTATGACTGAATACCATCCTTCCCAAAGGGGAAAAGCATGGTCAAAGCAGGGAACAGAAAGGCCAAGGGAGCGGAAGGGCAGAGAAAAGGAAAGAGGAACAAAGAAGTCGGTGCATTTGACCCTTTTTGTTACCCAGATCCTCAACTCTGCTTCCTACAAACTCCTGCCTAGCCAGAGGCTAGCAGGCTGAAAGAGGAGGGGTCCAAGTTCCCAAGAGAGCATGCCCTGGCTAGGGTCCGCGGTCCTTACCAGAACCAGGCGCAGAGCGAGCGCTTCCGCAGCAATCGCGTGCCTTTGTTTCAGCTCTCGGTTACCATGGGAACGGCGTCCGCGCAACCTTCCCTGTCGGGGTCTAATCTGCGAGGGGACGGGGAGCTCTGAACCTCTGCACCCACCCCGGCTTTCCTTTCCCAGTCTCTCTTCTCGCTGAGGAAATATTTGGGTTATTGTCAGGCCCAGCCAGAAAGTTTTCTGAATTGTTTGCATCCCAGTCACCTGAGCCAGGTGGCAGTTGTAGCCCTGTAGATTGTCTGAAAGGGGACTGTACCCATTGGACTGCCATAATGGGGCTTTCAGAAGTCCTGGGGCCCAACACTGAGCTTGTGGGTGGCTGCTAAGATGGTGAGATGGACTTGCAGCTCTGATTGGACCTCAGGACAAGGACCCCTAAAGACAGCCTGAATGACAGTCCCTTTTGCCCTCTGGAGTGCTGTTGGGGATGGGGGACAAAGAACTGCCCTAAAGAAGGTAGAGGGTGTGCAGGCTTGGGCTCTTGATCTCATCAAGAGCTGGAGGAAGCCAATGAAGTTCAGGTGCTCTGGCCACTCCGAATGGACTTGCTGGAGCTGCAGAGTGGCCCAGGTCAGGCAGGGAGGTCAGGTTGCAACTCAGATCTGAGTAGATACTTCTGGTCAATGGTTACATAGATTTCAGAAGAAAAAGTCCTGATCTTTTTTTGTTTGTTTGTTTTTTTGGAGAGGTTTTCACTATAGGGCATGTGCGCTCGCTAGACAGACAGAGAGAGACATAGAGACAGAAAGCGAGAAATCATCCCCCAGGGGGGATGGTCACGCCGCAATCCCTTCTCCTCCATTCTCCTCTCAGGATCTTGGGCACGCATGCACACGTGTCTGGCGTGAGTTTTAAGCCACCGGGTCCGGGACGCAAACCGCGGTCGACTACGTGAGAGTCCAGCGACATAGCCATTACGCTAATTGCTGGTTCCCAAAAGTCCTGATCTTTGAAGTGCCAGTACTTGCGGTTATTTCTTTTCTTTTCTTTTCTTTTTTTTTTTTTTGGAGAGGTTTCCGCTATAGGGCACGTGCGCTCACCAGACAGATAGAGAGAGACATAGAGACAGACAGTGAGAAATCACCCCCCAGGGGGGATGGTCATGCCGCAATCCCTTCTCCTCCATTCTCCTCTCAGGATTTTGGGCACGCACACACACACGCACACACACACGCGCCCAGCATGAGTTTTAAGTCACCGGGTCCAGTACGCGAACCATGGTCGACTATGTGGGAGTCCAGAGACATAGCCATTATGCTAACTGCTGGTTCCCATGATTTCTTTTCTCATTCTGTCTTGTTTATTTAAATTAATTAAGTAAGGGACCAGCAGATGGCGTAATGGTTGCATTGCTGGACTCTCATGTGGTTGACCACGGTTCCAGCCCTGGGCCCGGTGGCTTACAACTCACACAGGTTGTGGCGTGCGGGAGGGGGCAGGAGGGGAAGGACTGGTGGCCAAATCCCGTGGTGAGGCTCCCCACGGGAGCCCCAGCCCGTGTTGCCCACCGGTCGGCCCAGCCCAGCAAAGATCAAGGCGATCCTCATCTACCACAAGCATGGCAAGACGCGCTCTCCAAGTTTTACCAGCCCTACACAACAGCAAATCATAAGGGAGACTTTCTATTTGGTATCTAAGAGAGATGAAAATGTTTGTAATTTCCTAGAAGGAGGATTATTAATTGGAGGATCTGACAACAAACTAATTTATAGACATTACACTACATTACACTACATTACATTATTGTCTTCTGTGTGGATTCTTCAGAAAGTGAACTTGGCATTTTAGATCTCATGTATTTGTGGAAACATTAGACAAATGTTTTGAAAATGTCTGTGAACTGGATTTAATTTTCCATGTAGACAAGGTTCACAATATTCTTGCAGAAATGGTGATGGGGGGAGTGGTATTAGAGACCAACCTGAATGAGATTGTTACACAAACTGATGGACAAAATAAACTGGAGAAATCTGAGGCTGGCTTAGCAGGCGCTCCAGCCCGTGCTGTATCAGCTGTAAAGAATATGAATCTTCCTGAGATCCCAAGAAATATTAACATTGGTGACATCAGTATAAAAGTGCCAACCCTGCCCTCTTTCAAATAAAAAATTATAAAGGCCACTCCCAGGTAAAATCCAGGGGAAGTCATCTAAGTTTACCATGCAGTTGTTTACCAAAACTTGAGGAGAGTTTTACCTTTTGCTCTTGGATTTAAGTCAAGGTACTATATAGAAGTTGTGTAAAATCAGTGTGGAAGTTCAATGTTGCTTCTCATACTCTGTGATTTTAAAGAAATCGAGTAGTTACGATGTGGTTTTCTTTCTTTTTCTTTTCTAAACTGCATTCCTATGCCCATCAAAGGCATGCCTCTCTCCAATCAAGAGACACAGACTGGCTGAATGGATTAAAAAACAGAAACCCTCTACCTGTTGCCTACAGGAAACCCACTTCATGGATAAAGACATATATAGACTGAAAGTGAAGGGTTGGAAAAAGGTTTTTCATGCAAATGGGAACCAAAAAAGAGCTGGAGCTGTGATAGTAATTTCTGACAAAATAGGCTTTAAAACAAAAACTGTTTGAAGAGACAAAGAAGGGCACTATATTGTAGTAAAAGGTCGATAGATCAAGAAGATACAATGCTTATTAATATCTATGCACCTAACACAGGAGCATTCAAATATGTGAAGGAAAGACTGTTAGATCTAAAAGGGGAGATAGACTGCAACACACTAATTGTTGGAGACCTCAATATTGCACTATCTCCTCTGGACAGATCATCTAGACAAAAAATAGATAAAGAGATAAAGGATCTAAATGATACCATAAATCAAATGGACTTAACAGACATCTATAGAACTTTCCATCCAAAAACCATGAGATACACTTTTTTTCTCACCCCCCACATGAAACCTTCTGGAAAATTGACCACATCATAGGGCACAAAGCAAGCCCCTACAGATTCAAAGGCATAGAAACTATATCCAGCATCTTCTCTGACCATGATGGAATTAAACTTGAGTTTAATTGCAAGAGAAATCCTCAAAAATACTCAAATACATGGAAACTAAATAACCTACTCCTGAATGACTCCATAACTACTGAAGAAATAAAGAATGAAATCAAAACATTCATGGAAGCCAATGACAACGAGGACACAAGTTTCCATAATCTTTGGGACACTGCTAAAGCAGTCATAAGAGGGAAGTTCATAGCAATTAGTGCACATAAGAGGAAGATGGAAAGAAGACAAATGGATCACCTAACATCATTCCTCAGAGAATTGGAAAAGCAACAGCAAAAAGATCCAAAAAGAAAACTCCAGGAGAAAGGAAATAATAAAGGTATGAGCAGAAATAAATGAAATAGAACATAAACAAACTGTACAGAAAATAAATGAAAGTAAAAGCTGGTTCTTTGAAAACATAAACAAAATTGATACACCACTAGTGAGACTTATTAAGAAGAAGAGAGAAAGGAACCAGGTGAATCAGGTCTGCAACGAAGCAGGGAAAATAACAACAGACATAGTAGAAATACAAACCATTATTAGAGGATACTATGAACATCTGTATGCCAAGAAACAAGACAATCTGGATGAGATGGACAAATTCCTGGGCACATATAATCTACCAAGATTGAGCCAGGAGGATATAGAAAGTCTGAGTAGGCCCATAACAAGCCAGGAGATCGAATCAGTAGTAAATAAACTTCCAACAAAGAAAAGCCCTGGCCCTGATGGATTCACCTCTGAATTCTACAAAACTTTCAAAGAAGAGTTAACCCCCATTCTGCTCAAGTTATTTCTAAAGATCCAAAAGGGTGAATCTCCCTAATTCATCCTATGAAGCCTCCATCACCCTTATCCTTAAAACAGATAAGGACAGGACAAGGAAGGAAAACTATAGACCAATATCTCTGATGAATATAGACACAAAGATTCTCAATAAGATACTAGCAAATTGTATCCAACAACTTATAAAAAAGATTATACATAATGATCAGGTAGGCTTTATTCCAGGAATGCAAGGTTGATTCAACATATGCAAAACCATAAATGTAATACACCATATTAACAGGAAGAAAGATAAAAACCATATGATCGTATTGATTGATACAGAAAAAGCATAAGATACAACATCCCTTTAATAAGATACAACATCCCTTCATGATCAAGACTCTCAGCAAAATCGGCATAGAGAGGTCATTTCTCAACACAATAGAAGTTATCTATGAAACACCCATAGTAAATATCATCCTCAGTGGAGAAAAGCTGAAAGCTTTTCCACTAAGAACAGGTACAAGACAAGGATGCCCACTTTCTCCACTCCTTTTCAATATAGTTCTGGAAGTCCCTGCCAAAGCAATCAGAAAAGAGGAAAAAATAAAAGGCATTCAAATAGGAAAAGAAGAGGTGAAACTCTCTCTATTTGCAGATGACATGATTGTATACATAGAAGACCCAATGGTTTCCATGAAAAACTTTCTGGAAGTAATACATGAATACAGTAAAGTTGTAGGATACAAAATTAATATTCAGAAATCTATAGCATTTCTATATATATGAATTTGAGATAAAACTGAAAAAAGTTATTCCATTTACCATAGCCACAAAAAGTATAAGATACTTAGGGATAAATCTAACCAAAGAAGTTAAAGACCTCCACAAAGTAAACTATGAGAAAATAAAAAAAGAAATAGAAAATGACACAAAAAAGTGGAAGGATATCCCATGTTCCTGGATTGGAAGAATTAATATAATCAAAATGGCAATTCTACCCAAATTAACCTACATATTTAATGTAATGCCAATCAAAGTACCAGACACATTCTTCACAGTTCTAGGAAAGACAATCATAAAGTTTGTCTGGAATCATAAAAGACCCCGTATTGCCAAAGCAATTCTGCACAAGAAGAGTGGAGTGGGTGGCATCTCACTCCCTGACCCAAAAATATACTACAAAGCTGTGGTAATCAAAACAGACATGTGGGCCAATGGAACACAATAGAGTCCCCAGAAATAAATTCCCAAACATACAGTCAACTGATTTTTGACAAGTGGTACCAGTCAATCCAGTGGGAAAAGGAAAACCTCTTCAGCAAATGGTGCTGGAAAAGCTGGATTTCCACCTGCAGAAAGATGAATCTGAACTCCTACCTCTCACCTCTGACAAAAATCAAGTCAAGATGGATCAAAAATCTAAATCTAAGACCTCAAACTATAAAACTGCTCCTGGAAAACACTGGGGAAAATCTGGGAGACATTGGAGTAGGTAAAGACTTCTTAAGTAAGACTCCCAAAGCACAGTGATAATCCCCAAAATAGACAAGTTGGATTGCATCATACTAAGAAGTTTTTGCATGGCGAAAGACACAGTAATTAGTGTGAATCGACAGCCCTCAGAATGGGAAAATATTTTTGTAAACTATGTGTCAGATAAGGGACTGATATCCAGAATTCACAAGGAACTCAAGCAGCTGTTCTGAAAAAAGAGCATCAGTACTATTAAAAGATGGGAGAATGAGTTGAAAAAAACCACTCTCTAAAGATGACATACGAATAGCTAAAAGGCATATGAAAAAATGCTCAACATCCCTCATTGTAAGGGAAATGCGGATCAAAACAACAAAGATATGCCATCTAACCCCAGACTGAATGACTAAGATTAAAAAAAAAAAAAAAAAAGTGCTGGCGGGGGTGTGGTGAAAGGGGAACTCTCTTACACTGCTGGTGGGAATGTAAATTGGTCCAGCCACTGTGGAGAACAACTTGTAGATTCCTCAAAAATCTACAAATAGAACTATCATATGATCCAGCAATCCCACTCCTTGGTATCTACCCAAAGGACAGAAGAATACTTATTCCGAAAAGCACTTGCACATCGACGTTTTTTGCGGCACTATTCACAATTGCTAAGTCATGGAAACAACCCAAATGCCCACAAAGAGATGAATGGATAGAAAAACTGTGGTACATATACTCAATGGAATACTATTCAGCTATAAAAAACAACAAAACCCTGGCTTTTGACAGGAAGTGGATGAGTATGGAAGATTTACTGCTGAGTGAAGCAAGCCAGGCTATGAAGAAGAGGCATTGTATGTCCCCACTTAATATATACTGAGTGCCCGCACTCTATGACTGAAACTAATTGACTAAAGGATATAGAAACACAGTATATAGATGTAAATACCAGATAAAGTGTGTGTGAAAGAGGAGGGTCTGAGGAAGGACATTTAGAAGAAAATTAGGGAGGCAAAGCATTAATAATGACACAAAGAAATGTGGTATTATCTGTTGAAGATATTTTGTAGTTTTATCAACTGTACTAAGGGAGAAATGTTCACACGTTGAAATATCCATTTTGTAAGCCAAATAATAATGTGATTGAATGTATAAAAGAAAATGAAATAAACAAACAAACAAAACAAAACAAAAAACCTGACACCAGTCGTGTGCATAGGTGTGCCCAAGATCCCAAGAGGAGAATAGAGGGAAAGGGATTGCCCCACCCTGGGAGGGTAATTTCTTGCCTTTTGTTTCTCTGTGAGTGTATTGGGCCGGATAGCAAAAAATCTCTCTCTAAAAAAAAATAATAATTAATTTTAGTTTTTGCTATGGGTTACATGTACTTGCCAGAGAGAGATAGAGGAAGAGAGGGAAAGTGAGAACCCCTCTGGGGGGATGACCATGTCTCGGACTCCCTTCTCCTTCTGTCTCCTCTTGGGAGTTTAGGCATGTATGCACATGTGCCTGGTGTGATATTCAAGCTGCCAAGTCTCAAACTGCTCACTTGGCCATGTGGGATACAGAGCCTTAACCTCTGCCACCTCCTGTCCCCTCCATTCTAAATAAATATTCACTTTTGCACCCACATTTGTATTAATATTAAAAACTTTTTTTTTTTTATCAAAAAGAGTTCACCAAATTGTGAAAGCTTCAGGCCCCTATAAAACTAGAAGGATCATGAATATCCCATGCATACTAGGTGTCCATTCTTTTTTTTTTTTTTTTCCCCTGTGTGGAACTGTAGGAGCTAATTATTTGCCTGGGGAAACAACTTATCTGCGTAAGCTATTGCCTGAGATTCATCCTTTTGCCAGGAAAACACCAAATCTTACGCCAGGCTCCTGGGAAGGGAGTGCTAATGGCAAAAAGAAAAAGAAAAAAAAAAAAAAATTCAGTCGGAAAGACAGACACAGCAAGCCTGCTTGCAAGCCTGCTTGCTGTGTCACAAGACGAGAAGAAAGAGGGAGGTAACATGATAATTTCTGCCCTTTCTTCTCTTCCTTCTGATTCCATTCAGGCATTGGTATGGCAGGATGTGGAGATGAGGGTAGCACATGCAGGAAGACAGAGAATGATCACATTCCAAGAGCTCTTGAAGCACAAAGAAAGAATTCGAGGCTAAATTACTACGAGTTTTGCTGGAGAGAGAGAGATGGGAAATAGGTCGCTGACTACTTCTGGGATCTACACTTATCAATTATACTCAGTGGCAATGCCACAGGCTGGTTTAGGGAAATTTTTGTAATCCTCTATAATCTTTACTAACCATAACTGAATCTAAGTAAAAAGTGTATTCAGTATGCAAACTTAACTCTAGGACAAATTTCTTAGCCCATCACTCCCAACAGTCCATGGCCCTGACCCCCCATCACACAGAAATTTCAGTGACCACTCTCAGCTTAGTGACTAGAATCTTGGATGTTGTCATGGTAAGGCACATAGGTGCACTCATAGGTTTTATATTTTAATGTTTTATGTTGATTAATAATTCCTTTCCTGATATTTTATTGAACATCTACTATGTGCTGGTATTGTTCTACGAGGTGTTCTGGGTGCAGATGGAGCAAGAAAGACTAGATTCCTGGTTCAAGGGATTTTAAGATGTTATGTTTACACTCAAAGGCAAGACTGAACAATGATGTAAATTTCCCCATTCATGTTAGCAATATATACTTTTAAAAAAAGAATTACTTATTTAATTTTATTTATTATTGTTATTTCTTAATTTGAAGAGAGAGAGAGGGAAAATGAGAAAGCAAGCTGCCAGGTCCAGGACTTGAACCATGGTTGACCATGTAAAAGTCCAGTGTCTTAACTACCGTGCCACCTGCCAGCCCCAGCAATATATACTTTTTATAGTTTTGGTTGTTCAGTTACCTTTGGAATAGTTGCACACTTTATTTCTCCCCTGGCCCCCAAGACTGGTATGGCCAGGAGGAATTGTTGACTCTTTATTTGTCTGGGGAAAGAATTATTTGTGTAAGCAATTGTCTGAGATTCATTCTTTTGCTAGAAAAACACTAAATCTTAACTTGGATAATTTTAAATTGTTGCTAAATATCAGCTTAACATTCTGAGGTCTCAACACTGGATTCATCTGCCCATTTGAGTAAATTCATGACTCTTTTTAAAGAAAAATTCTGGTAGGTCTTTCCAGTGTCCTGGTGACCTGCCTACAAGTAAGAATGAGATGGCTTTGATCTGGGTGAGAATTTATCAGACTCCTTCACCTTTCATGAAAAAATGTCAGTCCTGCTACCTGCCCATCTGCCCAAGGGAATAAGAACAAAGAGCTCACTCTTGCCAAAGGCAAATTTGGAATCATGGTTGTGTGAGACAGCAGAGGTATGTATGAACTGCTTGCTCCTTCAGGTTGAATAACTCTCTCCTTGTTCTAGCTTAGATTCCTGAGGGCAACATTTACTACATTAAGTTGGCTGCCACTGGAAATGCCTTCATTTAGCTAGGATTAAGGAGTATGTCCTTGATTTTTATTGCAGACTGATAAAAAATGGTCATATAACTAATGTTTCTGTATTTTTGACAAAAAATATGTGTTACAGACATTGTCCACTTTGTCATTTCATGTCCTTTATACAAGAATTACAAAAACCCCACACTGAAGTCTAACCAACCCTTGGACTTGACATTTCTACTGGGATATCCAAACTCTTGATCTCCTCCCACCCTCTGTGATCTGCTCCTCCCTCAGACGTTGTCCTGCCAATAAACAGCAGCTTCACTGCTCAGACCAAGCAACTCAGAACCATTGTGGATCTCTCGGATGTCTCAAGCAACCTACGATCAAATCTTGTTACCTCTACCTTGAACACACATCCAGAATCTCACTGTTTCTCACTCTTGTCTGCAAATTCAATAAGCTTCTTAACTGGTTTCCCCACTTCTGCTCTTTGTTTGCAACATCTATACTCTATATTACAGCCAGAATGATCCTTTAAAATATGTCAAGCCATGGGCTAGCAGATGGCATAGTAGTTACATTACTGGAGTCTCATATGGTCAACCACAGTTCGAGTCCTGGACCTGGTAGCTTGAAACTCACGCCAGGCGCATATGCACATGTGCCCAAGATCCCGTGAGGAGAAAGGTTTGCGGCATGGTCATCCCTCTAGCGGATGATTTCTCACTTTTCCTCTCTCTGTCTCTGTCTCCCTCTGTCAAGCATACATACCCTAAGGCAAAAACCTCTAAAAAAAAAATAGTCATGTCGTTATACTTGTCTGATCAAAGTCTTCCCATGGCTTTCCATAGTCTCGAGGGGGGGGAAAATCAAGATCTCTACTTCCTGTCCCTCCTTGCTCCACCTCTGATTTGATGTCTTCACAATCTGCTCCTGATTCGTGTCACTTGAGCTACTCAGGTCCTCTGTGCCTGCACATTTGTTTTCTTCATTAATAAACCTTATTTGGGGCTTGTTAGCAAGTCAAAAGAATTAAAAAAAAAATTTTTTTTTTTGGAGAGGTTTTTGCTATAGGGCACGTGCGCTCGCCAGACAGACAGAGAGAGACAGAGATACAGAAAGCGAAAAATCACTCCCCAGGGGGGATGGCCACACCGTAATCCCTTCTCCTCCATTCTCCTCTTGGGATCTTGGGCACGCACGCACACGCACCCGGTGTGAGTTTTAAGTCACCAGGTCTGGGACACGAACCGCAAGCGACTACGTGGGAGTCCAGCGACATAGCCATTACGCTAACTGCTGGTCCCCGAGAATTTTTAAAAATTTTATTAGTGGGCAATTTTATGTAGTCAGCTATGTGGTTCGAGTCCCAGACATGGCAACTTGAAGATCACTCTGGGCACGTGTGCATGTGTGCCTATAATGCTGGGAGGAGACTGAAGGAGAAAGGACTGTGACATGACCATCCTCCCTGGGGGAGTGATTTCTTACTTTCCCCCTCTCTCTTTCTCTATCTCTCTCTAGTGAGTGCATGAACCTTACAGAAAAAAATTTTATTAGGCTCAAACTCAGAAAAATAAGCATAAGTAGAATTCATTCCATTGTCAGGATGAACAAAAGCCACTGTGAGATGCCATCAGCATTGAATGAAGACATGTCTTACACGTTAGAAAAGCATTAAATAAACAGATTAACTTCTGTTGTTATTTCTCTCCTTAGCATTGATGTTGGCAGAGTAACTTTTTTTTTTTTTTTTTTTTTTTTTTTTTTTTTTTTTTTTAAGTTTTATTTCTTGATTCCATGAGTAAGAGAGACAAATAGAGAGAAAGATACAGGGATAGAGGAACACAACCTAACAAGGTTCTGATGCCACAATACACTTCTAGCCTCAGCCAGCTCAGTCAGGGCACAGTGTACTCAAGACATACCACTTTTATAAAATAAAGATCTAGGAGAAATCCTAGGGCTGGAAAACTGAGCTGCCACCCTGAGGGTGAGACATAAACACGGGGAGGGAGACCCTGCCTCCGTCAGCAGCACTGCTGGAAGGATTGAGGTGGGCTTTTGGGTTCAGGCCCAGGGGATCCTGAGTCTAGAAGTCTGCTTGGAGCTTCTGGCCAGACAGAAGTATACCGACAACCTTCCCGGAGGGTCCGCGTTGCAGAGCATCACGTTTTTACCATTGTATATCCCCATCCATCCCCCCAGAGCAGCATTAAAATCTGGAAAAGAAGAAGCCAAAAATAGCAATAGGATGCATGAGGAAAACTAGGGGATACCAAATAGTACTCCCTGGAGCCTGGAGAAATTCTGCTGCAGCCGCCAGATGTGCATGTGTGTTGAGTGAAATCTGCTATCTCCCTTCCCCTTTCTTTTTCTGCTTTCTGTTTCTCCATTCATTTCTAAAGCTGAGCATTCTGTCCTCTTTAGCCACTGGTCAGAAATGATTCATTCAGAGGCCAATTCCTTAGGTTGCTGGTGGCAATGAGAGAACCCGGAGACTAACAGAAGTACCCAGAGATAGCATCTATTGCTTTCCCGCTCTGCCTGTCAATCTACCATGAAGCCAAATGAGGTTAGGCTGATAACAATTTGTTTTTCACAAAACCAAGCTGGTGGCTTCTCTTTACAGCATATTGTTCCAGGTGCCCGCAAATGGCCCAAGGAGAACTCATTTCAACACCTTTCCAGATATCACAGCTTGACGGAATGCTTCAAAATTGCTAGGGATGCCTTTTCTCTTTACAGGGCAGGGCACCACCTTTATCCTCTGTCAGAATCCAGGCACTGGGGGACTTGGCCTTAACCCTTCGCAGAGTCTTCCTTGTTACTGGGCTCCATGCATCACCTCCTGCCTAATGACAATACTTCCTGCTGCTTATTCTTACTCTCCTTTGGATTTCTGTCTTCTCTTTCCAAGGGCAGCTGGTTCTGACTGCGGCTTTTTCCCAAATAACAACAGGGGTGAAAAGTCATTTTGAAAATCCTGCCTTTTTATATATGGTACTGACAGTCAGTCTTTCTTTATCCAAGGGGATGATTCTTTCCCTCCTTCTCCACACTGAGTGACTCCCTTCTGCATCTTTCAGCTCTAGGCCCTTCCCTGCCATAAGGAATTGTAGTGTGGTAACGTGGGGAGGTCAGAGATGATCACCAGGCCCAGAAACAGGCAGAACAAACCGGCACATGGCTAATTTGTCCTGTACAGAGCCCTTACCCACATTTGAGATGTCAGGAAAAAGGAATCCCTCAAAAACAGACATCAGTATGGAGGGCATTTTATCAATCGAAAAGAAAGAAGAAAGAAAAAGAAGGAAAGAAGAAGTAGGAGAAAAGCAAGGGGAAAAAAAAAAAAACCACCCCCGTGAGAGTCTGCCACAATGGTATCTTTTTGACCGCAAATCTCATTCTGCTGGGAGGGTCCATATGGGAGCCCCCCACCTTTTTTTCTTCTTGTGCTATAATACATGTAGGAAATTTAAAACTCTAGTAAGCCAGCTGGAGGATAAAGAGGTATGCTTCAAGCTCCTTCACCTTCTTTGCAGCTTGGTGACCAGCTTTGTATTTGTGACACTCACAAATTGTCTGTGTCTTTGCAGGCAGCCAAGCACAATAAGTTCCTTGTAGATTATGGGGACAGGACTTCAGTCAGACATACCACTGTGGGGAGGGGGTCATTGATCATGTTCTTTGCATGACATAGGTAAATGCCAACTCTAAGAATACCACTTCTCTGGAGACAGACTCAGGGGATATGTGTTCTGAAGCAAGCTCAGCCACTGTCTCAGCCTAAGAGCCCTCTACTGTCATTATGAATAGACCAAGACACAGATGACAACATAGTTGCCTAGGATTATCTTGAGCAGCCTCACTGCTGGGTGGTAATTGGGAGCAAGCGTTTTTCCCACTTCTTCTTGGATCCCTTTGGAAAATCTCCCTGGAAACTGCTAGAAGAAACCTCTTTTTTTCTGCACCTGTTTGCTGCAGGGCTTCTAGTTTTCTTCCCGAATAGCAATTTGGGGTAGAGGTGGATGTCATATCATCAGTATTATCAATATAACCAATTTAACCCTATTCAAGGATTGAGAGGATTTTTTCAAAGATTTTCTTCCCTGGCAAAACTAGCCAAACAACATTGCCTTTTAATCAAGAAATGTTTGCACCTCAAGGCAAGACTTTGCTGCAACCAAAGGACAATGAGCTTCCAGTGGGCTCAGGCCATCCTATAACAGGAAGTCTTTTTGAGACAAAAGCAGAGTTCTGTTAAATTGCGAATAGGCCCATTGCAGGCACAAACATAGATCTACGGGTGGTGTTCTAGAAGCAAGGATAAAAGGAAAACTCTGTGAACCTGTCTGCTGCATTTGTCTACACAGTCACTTGATTCACCTGGGCGGACAATGAACTATGGTGTAAAATGGAGAGAGCCTGTGAATTATTATCTCAAAATGCAGACGATTTTTATAACCTATTCTAGGGGATGATGAACTCATCAAGGGAAGAAAGTTGGCTGGCTCTGAGAGAGCTGGGCTGTGATTGGGTGCCTGTGTCCCAGTG